>LTAE01008662.1:4059-20104 GCA_001647135.1 Pontederia paniculata | reverse complement strand
TATATATATAATATTGTAAGGTTAAATACTAATTAGCACATAATAGTTATCTTTCAGTTTGAACTTTAGATATTACGACGACAAAAAGAAACTTAATGAATGCAATTATGTCGAATCGGTGAAGGGATACTGCTGGACTAAGACGGCCGGCGCATGCATATTACGTACATACCGGCGTATAACATCGCTACCTACCATATAACGTAGGTTTCAGCAAAATTAACTTCTCTCCTTTTATTCCTATTTTAATTATCTATAGATTAAAACATTAATCTTAGAATTTGCATGGTATACATAATGCACATAATTAAAGATCCAAAATGCATGTTATGTAATGAATGAAAGCAAGAAGCAAAAGGTTATTTATAAGGCCACACGTAGCAATGTACCTAACAAAATTTCCTTCCAAACTTCCTTCCAATATGTAGTTCTTAATTTGCAGTGCTGGCGTATAGTTACTTCCACTAATATTTGTCCACATCATTACCCCAAGCTTTAGCAATATATATACTTTAATTAATATTAGTGTCTATATACTGCTATATATAGCTCTGGCAAATTCGGACAGAAAGGTAGGAGTGTGTAGTAGATGTACCACACGGTAAATAACGATATCTATCATTCAAAGACATTTATTCCTTTATTTCTATCTAGAATATCAAGTTACTTTCTTAAGTTATACATAAAGCTACTCTAGCTAGCTTGTATAACAGTAAGTAACCTTGGATGCTGGTTTCCATGTGGCGACAATATGCAGTACTTAAAGGGAGTTATAGTAATGATTATCGTTCATATCAAGCTCTATAGACCTTCTTTTGTGCAAAGGCCACTATAACTTGTCTACCACAATCACCTCCATTGGACAGGGCTTTTATCCACCATATAATGTCTTAGAAACTGCATTTACGATGTGCCCACCATCTCAATTGTCCTTGCAAAAGGTCCCTCCAAGATGCTGTTTCATATTTCAGTAGATCCCTCCACAACTCTCAGTTAATAGTTAATACCTTCTTGCTGCCTACATGAAAATTTTCGGATGCATAACTGCATTAACTATCAGCACTCAGAAGCTATCATTGTGCAAGTCGCAGAACTGCCCAACTTCAGAGCAGGGTCTTCATTGTTATTTAATTAGGCAAAGTGACCATCATAACTTTTGTACATATTCAGCCATGTACCTCACCACATAATCAATTGGATTTTTAAAAGTTTATGATTAATCATTTATGAGAACTTACCTGATTCGATCCCAAACCCGAAGAAAAAGTTGGATCAAATAGAACTAATAAATAGTGATTGAATTTTTCAAATTGATCAATTTTAAAAAATTGGCCATTCAATTAAAAAAAATAATGAGTCTCGAGAATAATTGAGGCATGAAGAAATTTTTGTGATTTTAAACCTTTGGAACCATTCTTTTGCCTTTTTTTCTTCTTTTTCTTTTGATTATAAAATGAGATCTTCCATTATTATTTATATTTGAACAAATGGTTATCTGAGATATATTTTTATTAATAGTTTTATACAATTTTTCATATCATGTATTTCAAAATAAAGTGCTAGCTAATATGATGTAAATTTTAATTTGCTTTTATATTAATCATATTAGTTTTTTTTGTTCTTGATCTAAATTATAGGTCATCTTAATTTAATATGAATTATTAGCATTCTTTGATTCTAACAATGCATGGAAGGTCTGATGCAGCTTATTGTACAAGTAAGCAAACTTGCATGCATCTCAACTAATTAATAAATAAGTTTTAAATGTCTCGGTAGCCCATTAAGTCCACAAACTCTAGAGGCTATTAACGTTCAAAGTCAATTGCTATTATTCCTAGGGAGATGAAGAGGCAACCTTTGATGTCAACAGTGAATTGGGTGTGAAAGTCTCTATCAACCCTTACGTGCCCAAAGATTCTTCGGCAGATTTTTTGTTCGATTGAGGTATAAAATTTATTAATGTTCAAGCCAAGATTCAAGATTATTAACACATGACTAATTCGATTTTTTGATGAACGCTTAAAAAATAGATCTTAATTAAAATGACACATCTAAAATTCGAATTCAGAACTACTTTTCTTTTTTTTTTAAAACACAACCCGTTAATCAGCATGATTAGTTTTTTCCGCAGATTTTAAATTTATGAAAAATGCATTATCTCTCTTTCGCGCGCGGGCGGCACTTGTTTTAATAACCCATTGATCTTCAAATATTTTAGCATTACGATTTGTCTTCCAACTTCTTGAAAGAATAATAATTAAAAGGAAAAAATGTCTAACTCTGCCCTAATCAAATATGGAAGCCTGAGTTGCGGACCAATGGAAACTAAAACATAGTTATATGCATTTGTTTCTCTCCAACAGAATCAGTAACTAAAGCGTTCATTAAAAGCCCATAGAAGACAGATCCAAACTTTCCTGTAATGGGGCATCTCCAAACCATTTTGCACTTAGGCCCGCAGAGGCAGTCTTTTAAGTAAAAGTGGACAATGTTCCATTTCTTGCTGATCTAATAACCCTAAAAGAAATTTTTTTTTTTTTGCTTAGGAAAAAATGACAACATGTCATTTTATTTCCATGGAATCGAATTGCATAAGAAAACACACACAAAACACATAAATCAAATCGTACGTTAAGACATGAAGGATGCTCTTACAGGGAGAAGTGCAAATTAAACTTGAAAATAGTGATCTTGTAACAAGGTTGCAAACTATCATAAAGGAAATTAAATATATAAATTGGCTCTCAATATATATTGAGATCCTATAGTCACAAGGGTAAGTACCCATAGCACAGGTTGTGTGTAGCGCGTATAACATACAAAGTAGGACTAATTATGTGATTGATCATGTAAGTGCCTTGATCTCTTCATGATATAATTTAGTTATGTAATTGATTAACCATTGTGGGATACCATTTTCTTCTCATGTGAGGTGTTCGGGTGTTTCATGCATTTTTTCCATTTATAATGTATGCCATCAACCACATTGCAAATATTATGTATATTGTGTAACTACAACATCAATCTTTTGGTAGGACAATGCAGAACTAGTTAGAATTAGCTCATAGTGCTGCATGCATGCAGATGGCAGCATGATTTCTTTTTTGTTGTAGCAACTATTTAGGTGCATGGTTTACCTAATTAAATATGCTAGTATGAGGCTGATGGCAGATTAGAAATTTTGGAATGGATTTTATCATTCAAGACAGTGAAAATTGTACCAAACGTCAACTTTAGATGAATTTGAATACCATGTGAAGTAACAAAAGTAACTAGTATCAAAATGCAATTTTGTTCTTCCTTTAGAAAAGAGAAACTGGTGGATCAACAACCATTTACCTGTAAAAAAAGGTGATTCTAGCTAATTAATTAGATAGCAACCTACAATATATTTACTTGTAGCAATCACCAAATATTTCAACTATCCACATGGTCTACCTGCAAAACACTCTTGCAATAACAAGCCAACTGTTCACTGGAATAAGATTTGAAGGAGTACAATAAACAGGATCGAGATATATAGAGAGGGTGCACCCTTGCAGTTATAGCAAATGGCCTCCATCCTGCTGTTCTTGAGAGCCTTACTGAAGAAAGAAAATGTTCAGATTAATACCGCTGTGTTCGACGGATTTACAGAGTGTTGCTGTGATTCCAGCAGCGGCCATCAACAAGCAACGAGCCAAGGGAAAGATCAGAGCGAAGAACCTGACAAAACCGATTGCTACTGTGACAACAGTACTTGCAGCATTTACAGCCAAGATGAGCTATGGAAATTTACTGAATTCTTCATTTGACATTTAAGGTTGTCTAATTCAGATGTCTGATGACAATTGATCTGACATTAGTTTCTTCCCGTAATTAAGCTTATTTGACATATTCCCTCCACCAAAATTGACATGCTGATGTTGCAATAGATGCATTGTGTTAACAGTAGACAGAAATTTCCAGCTCTGCATGCATGCACTAAACAGTTGACAACCTGACATGAAGCAAAATGTAGCATCTTCCTGCTCTTCAAGAAGGATACTGGTTCCTGCTTGTCCCACTGTAGCATGAATTATTTTTTCTATTGTAACCTTTTTTTGTTCTGCAATCTTGTAAAACTCCTGAGATCCAGATAACAATACAGTTGCAGCTTTTGGATTAAGATATCTAGCTGTGGCCCATGTCTGATGCAGATGGTATTCCTTCTTTAAGTTGAATGGATTAACCAACATAGTCGTTCTATAATTCAATCCCACCAATTGTTGGAACTTTCATATCACAGTTTCAGAAAGAAATTGGAATTCTTCATTTTGTCAGTCATGTTTTCCTACATACCCACTTATCACAGAGTTGGTGCACAAGGTGTCTTCAACTACTCTGATCAGTGATTTGCTTCTAGCATTTAATAAATGGACACATATATCCTCCTCATGAGCTCCCCTGTTCTTTAATATCTCCTGGGTGTGACAGGCAGGCATCTGTATTCATCCTATGACAACACTGTCATGCTTTCCCGTAGCCTACTTACTTTTCTTTTCTATTAATCTGAGATATTTCACATATTGTTATCAAGAACAGTTCCACCTGTCAAGATTATGATTAGTTGCACTGTTCTTTTCCTTTTTGTGGTTTCCTGCATTCTTGTGCAATTGCCCGAATTGGTACACAAGTATGAATCAGATGTTTGTTTTGGCCAAGCAGAAATCAGTGCTGCAACGAGCTAAAAAAAACCATGGACAGATATCCAATTCGGCAGTAGATGCCAACTGATGATTCAGTTCGTTCAGATATCTACTCGGAAACAGATAAAAAGAAAGATAAAGTCAGATAGCGAGACATCTCAATCATTATATCTCGCAACCTTGGAATGTTTCATTAAATCACAGAGCAACCATGAATCCAACTGATGCCATTCTCGTCCTAAGATTCCAACACATCCTTACGATTTCCGAAACAGATTACACGTCAAGAACGAGGCCATTTATCCACAAGAAGAAAAAAGGACTTTGGTGCTCCAACTCAATTCACCTTGTTCTACTGCATTGCAACAGCACGGCACCTTCCGCCATGCGCCCGGCATTGCCGTCATTATAAACGAGAGCTTATTCCTCAGCCACATATAATCTTTGTGGCTCCCTGTGGTTGCTTCATAAATTAGAGGATCTAGCAGTGGATTTCTTGAGAATCTTACCCTGCTGCACTGAAGGCAACGGCTATTATGAGAGAGAGAGAGAGAGAGAGAGAGAGAGAGAGAGAGAGAGAGAGAGAGAGTTGTAAAATATATGCTGATGCTAAGATTGGTGCGACCAGCTTCATATCCACTGAGTTTGTAACGTGTTGGCAATTATTTTTAGGCATTTAGAGCAATGCTTCTCCAAGGGGATAGAAAACCATATATATAGATTATCGTAAATATGTCTGCATAAATAAATATGTTTACATTATTGGATGTGTAATGTAGTATTTTACTCATCTTTCCGAATTAAATATCAAGATTTTTAATTTATGTTTTATTAATAAAATTTATGTACTTCTTTATTTTTAATTTGTCTTTTCTTTTTCTATCATGAAATGCCGTTGTTCCATATAGGGCAAGTTTATTTTGATGCAAATTGTTTTATATGTAATGGCGTTTACTATAGTTGGGAAAAATGTGTTTGATTTTGCATTTACATGATCAAGTGAGACACACAAGGGGAGAGTAAACTGAAATTGTTTTTTTTAATTATATTTTAAAGAATTTAGTGGGGTCCACAATAGAATTTTTTTTATTTCCTTTAAGTAATTTTTTTTATATTTTTTTTATAAATTTGTAGCAGATTTTATAATGAACAAACATATAAATATATTTACAGAAAATTGTAAAAATATATTGATAGAAAATTTAAAATCATATAATAAGAAATGGTTTAATAGAGGTGCCATATACTTAACTAGGTAACACCATATTATTTACCTGCTTAAGGAGATAGTACTTCCATTTTTTTCAATAAGAAAACATATATAAGAAATAAGAATAATGATGAGCCTAAAAAATAGCATAAGAATTTAAAGAATTAACATTTTTTTTTCAAAAAGTAATAACTTTAATACGAAACAACATACCAAAATATTAAAATCCAAAATGTCATGTAAATGTTAAATAATACTAAATAAACTATATAAGAAATAAAGTTAAATTTAAGCACATATCCAAATAACACAAATAAAGTTGTTAAATTAAAATTAATCCAAATTAATACTGTTATAGTGAATAAAAATATTAGAAAATATATTGATAGAAAAATTACATTAAAATAAAAATTATTTAAATACTAGGAGAAAAAGTGAGAGAGGAAAAAACCTTCCAAAGAGTTCCCAAAATTAAATTCAAAATTGATATTTCAACATTCGTAAATTATATTAGAATAGGATGAAGGAATCATGAGTTCAATTTTTTTAAAAAATATTTTCTTATTTGGGACTAAATCAAAATTATAAGAAAAAGTAATTATATCTTCTTGACAACTTACTTTTTTTAAATAGAAATATAAATATGTACCATATACTACAATGATAATTTTAACTAATCATGTTATTGTTAGGTATAATTTTATTGGCGATGGAAGTGAAAATCAGTAGGGGTAGTAAAGAAACATTTAACACAATTCCCAGAAGGAGGAATGTGATAACTTTTGAGAGCAAAATTATCAAGATCTCAATATTTTATAATTATATTACTATTCTTTTATATTTAACACTTTTCGTATGTAATTGGTAAAATTTTTACTATGATTAAAAGTAACATCACAATTTTAACACTCTTGTTCGGGGGGTCTTGTTGCTGACTTGAAGAAGAAGAAGTGGTCAAAGTGGGAGACTTTTGAATGGCCATGTCGTTGGATCTCATGGACCGGCGGTCCGCCGTCTGGCGTGTCATATAATAACTTGTCAATATGTTGACTAGAAAACTTTTGACGCAAGGCATCTGATTAATTAACTACTTAATTATTTAAATGTAATTGTAATTTTTTTTCTATACGAAAATTATTATTATATTTTGAATTTGAATTATAATAAGCTATGTTAAAAAATTATAAATGAGTCAATTTATTAACCTTATGATATTAATCAATTGATTAGTTATTTAAGATTAACTTTAAATTGTAATAAGTAGCATACATCAAATATATACATAAAGTATGCATGCTTCCTTGAACATTTTACCATTCTAATTCGCAGTGCAAAATGCGATGTATATGATTTTAATTCAAAATTTCCCAATAGACATAACATGATATATATTTAATATTATTGATAAATGAATTCATCAATAAGTTGTTTAATAAGTTAACATTCCTTTTATGGATATCGTAATAATTTTATTTCCAATAGTTAACTTGTCGGGTTCGTGAAATTGAATCTTGGAATTAAGAGCTTAATTAGTAAACATAATTAAACACCGGATGGAAATGAATTTAAGGATCATGTGATAAGTTCCCCTCGAATCTTTTTATGTGTATGAACCAGTCGCCAACTTACATTCCTCTTTCGAGGAATCAGTTATTAATATTTTTCAGTGACAGTAAATAGTTAACACACAAGAAGGATTCAACAAACATTCGTCGTTCTCTCTCTCTCTCTCTCTCTCTCTCTCTCTCTCTCTCTCTCTATCTATCTATCTATCTCTCTCTCTCTCTCTCTTCAAGTGGCAGCTTAAGTAAATGTACACATGTACAATTTTGGACTGCTAATGAATGCCAATTGCCCACCATGATGTTATAAAATTACATTGATGTTGACCTCCACTAATTAGTTAATGGATAATTAATAAACTTCACGTGAAAAAGATAGTGGATAATAAAGAATCCTTTCACCCGTATAACTAATAAAAAGATATCTAGCTATTTCTTAACCCTACGTTTTTTAGAGAAAATCAAAGTAAGAAAACTCCTAAAAATAAAAAGTATTATCAAACTAAAACTCTGTAAAAATGTAAAAAGAATTAATTAGCATACAATTTAATTATTATTGAAACTAGTGCCTACATATAACCAATTAGGTAGAGTAATCACTTATCGTTAAATATGATTAGTGGATTATTTTTAACGATAGGTTGATCGATATGTCTGGCTGCACTTATTGCGTCTTACTTTATATTTATCATCAAACTTAGTTATTATTTGTCACATAGGGAAATAAATATTGTTAGCATATGAAACATATACGATATTAAATAAACAAAGCTTTATCACCTTTTCGGATGGTTTTTCTTGAGCTACTATATTTTTATTATTTTTGTATTTATAATAATGTTAGATAATATGTTTTATATTTTAATATCATCATTTATGTATTATAATTTATATAAACTTTGTAACATATATATATATATATATATATTCATATAATATTAATTATATAGGGCTCAATAGGGTGAATTTATTTTAATTAAAAAATGACTAATTTATTTCTCGGATGTTAAAAAGTTTGATGCTTTTTATATCTTTTGCTTACATCTAGCTCTAGTTCTCTCACTTTCCCCCAAGATAATTTCCGAGTTAATGAAATCAATAAATAATTTGATTGATTTAAAATTTTACAGTGGCATATATAAATTAGAGATTAGTAATTTGCTATATACTCAATGTGGTGCATGATCTGAATCATTGATTTAAAAATTAATAATTTAAATCTATTGAATTAATGACTTAAATTTTTAATTGAATAAAATTTGATTCATTGATTTTTAGATTAATAGTCCAGATCATACACAGCACTTAGTACATTGTTATGCACCTCCATTTTTCTCTACAAATTATTCGTTGATTGATGCACATATAATCTATATATCTTCTTAATGTAGTAATCATATTTGCTCCATTTACATCATACATGCAAACATAAATTGATATTAATATTATTATTAAATGTTAATAATGTGGAATGATAGAGAACAGAAAACTTTTTGGGGTATAATTTAATTCATAATTTTATATATGAGTAATTAATATACACCCAAAGAATCAGATGATCAGAATACTAATTTAATCACCTAATCATCTAACAATAATAAAATGAAAGAAAATGAGAAAATGATTGAAAAACTTGAAACTTCTCATCAACCATTCTCTCTCATACACCATTTTTTTTTCTTTCTTGTGTTCTTAAATTTATTTTGTTTCTCTGCACAGTTTCAAAATTAAATTATGTTTCATGTGTCACGTATTAATTTTCTTCTAATTTATTTTATTTTGTTTTCAGTATTTTAAAATTGTTGCTGCAACCAAATGTCCTCCACGGTCCACAGGCTCTCCTCCCATGCACTCTGGTCGAAGTCCGGCAAGCCGAGGTTTGCGAAGGCGGCACCGGGGCTTGGCTGCACCTCCGGCCAGCAGAACTGCTGCTGCTGCTGCGCCTTCTGGATCCAGCAGTTGACGCCGTCTACCACCTCGTCCTCGCTGACCTGCACGTCGCCGTAGCTCGCCGTGAAGCTCTCGGAGACCATAGGGGAGCAGAGCTGCTGCACCAGCTCGACGGACTCCGATGATGACCCGGCGAAACTGGAATTCTCCGGGATCGGTTTCAGCTGTGACGAGAGCTCCGGCGCTCGGTCCGCCAGCTGCTGCAGGGGTGCCATCAGTGCTGAAGCCGAGGCGTCGTGGACATACGCCTCCGCGGCTGAGTTCCCGGAGGCAGCGCGGATCCGCTCGACCAGGCGCGGCATCCACAGGTAGCGCATGATGTCCTTGAACTGCTTGCTGTTCACGTCGCATTGCAGCTGCTTCGCATGCTTCTGCACCCGCGTCCTCCAGTAGTTCTTGATTTCGTTGTCAGTCCTCCCGGGCAAGTGCTGTGCGATCTTCGACCACCTGCGATTGGGTATTCATGCAGATATTGGATTAGTCACCCGTGTTGCGATCAGGACGTACGGAGAGAGCTAAATGAGAAGTCTGCGCAAGGTCTACTGCTCACCTGTTTCCCCAACGAGAGTGGAGCTCGAGGATAAGAAGCTGCTCCTCGGGGGTGATGTTGCCCCGCCGGACGTCAGGTCGGAGATAGTTCAGCCACCGGAGCCGGCAGCTCTTGCCTGTCCTCTTGAGACCTGCTTGATCACCAAAACAAACAAAGGTGGCATGTTAGCTACTGCACAAGAAAGGGCTCCGATCAGGAGCGCTTCGTCCGCGATCGAATCCAGCAACTGCGTACACACCTGCGGAGCGAGCGAGGTAGTTCCATCGGCCCTCACCGTGGGCGTGTATATAATTCATCAGTATGAGGTCCTCCTCTACAGTCCAAGGCCCTCTCCTCAGGTCGTCGTCGTCGCTCTGCGGCGGCGCTGCAGAGCTGCTGCAAGGCCTCACAGTCCCGTGGTACTCCATGGATCACAGTCTCAAATGTCTCAGCGTCTCAACTCGATCAGTTGGATGTTAACTTTGGCTAGCTACCAGATGAGATATGTGTGTGGCCTGTTGCCTGTGTATGGAGAGGAGAGAGAAAGAGGGGGAGGGAGAGAAGGGGAAAGAGAGAGAGAGAGAAAGAGAGATCGAAGAGTTTTGTGATTGGGATGCGATTGGACTCATTTTGGTGCAAGCGGTGACGGGGTGGTTTTATAGAGGGCGACGTGATGAGGTAATAGAGACATGTGATGGAGTTTAGCCGCAATGGCTTCGTTTTGTGACTTGTGAGCCCCGCATTAAAGCCATAAGCCGGGGCTTTTAATTAATCAAACCAAACAGCGTAAACATATGCCCCCACGTACCCTTTGAACTTTGACTCCTCCCTTTCTCTCTCCTATGTGTCTTTATCTCACTCTAATTCCTTTCTTTTTCCATGCTGTTAGTGAACCGAACTCGCTTCCTATAATTAAAGTTTGACAACAAAGAAATATTCTATTTTACATACGGTTGAGACCTTAGCGAACTAGTTACATAACTAGTCCTGGTTTAAGGATCCAAATTATATATTCTTCTTGTATGGTAGATTGGTAGTGTTTGTGCGTTTCTTTCGTCTTTTACGTGGACTCTCTCTCTCTCTCTCTCTCTCTCTCTCTCTCTCTCTCTCTCGTTGCAAGTGACTTATAATATAAAAATATTAACTGAGATGACTCCTCCTGTTTCAAAGTGACCCTTAAGTTGGTAGTGGATGGTAGGTTTCCACAGCTCGGAAACGGGGTTTGAAAAAATTGGGTTGTGTTGCAATAAGATATCAAGAGTTTGATTTGGATTTTGCAACGTTTCAACCCCTTAAGATTTAAGACCGAGAGGTCTTCTTACTTCTTTGGCTTAACGTGTACAGTCTACTACCACAGTGCATGTTCATAGTTTTAACTTATAAGAGCATGCTGTTTGACTTCAAGCAATTATTTTTTATATATAATCTCTCGATTCAATCGATGGGGTTGACATTCTCGAATGGTTGATCTAATCGACCGCACGTACGTCAACTGCATGGAACTTTGACTTCCCCATGGCTACTGCCATGGCCATGGACAAGGGAGGAGAGTTGTAGCAGCCTGTAGGTCAATAAAGCTTGCTACAATTGGCAACATGCAGAGGGCGTTGGGGTACCTCACTTAATAAGCTTTTGGGATGGAGATGGCAGTCACTAAATCGTGTATATATGTTGTGACTTCTCTGCCCATTTACTTGCAGTGTTGGAGGCCATGATCATGATTTAAGTGTGCCAAACAATGCAACCAGCTCTCTGATCCGATATGTCTGCACATGCTTAATTCAAACCACTTTCAGTTTGCACGGTTGAATTTTTTTTTGGGGGGACTAAAATTAAGCTCAGAGCCTCATGCAATGGCAAATTGTCTTCATTTTGTTGACATGTTCATTGCTCTACAAGTTTCTTGGAGTACATGGACAACAGACAGTCAGAAAGAAGCACTTAACTCTTACTTTTTTCTGAAAGTATTTAGAATAGGATCAAAGTTATCATAACGAGAGAGAATGTTGTGGATGTTGTCAATTATCCATTGTACATGTGAATGATCACAATTTCAGCTTTAAATTAGCAGAATATAACCACTCGTGATCAATTTCTCCAATGGATTTATTTAAATGGTGAACAAATTTGCCTAAACTTGTAGGTTTGTTTGGCAATTGGAACCTAATCAAGTTCCACCTGATTATATGAAACGATATGACGATATAATCGAAATTAAGTTTCTGATAATGTGTTCCCAAGTTCTGACTTTTGATTCGGCTATAAGCAGTAACTGGAATCTATTTACTACAATAACAACGTTGTTGTTACAATTTTTTTACTAACAATCTTTTTTTACTTTTTCTCCTTCTCCTTTTTTTCTTAACTTTTAATATTAAATAATAAGTTTTTTAACTATTATAATTTTTAACAAGTATTTTTTTATTTATTTTAATGATAATATTTTATTTATTTATATGTGAAATTAAGATAACTTTCATAAATTATTTTATTATATTATTCACCAGAATAATTTTATATTATTTAATTTTTTGTAACAAAATATTTTATTACCTTATATTTAATTTATAATACAAATTATTTATTATATACTTCTTATTTTAATTTTTTTATGAAATTATTATTATTAAATTATTAATTCATGATATTAATCTTATATCATTTATTAGTTATTTTTTAAATAATTTTAATATCTTTTTTTAATTATAAAATATTAATTTGTGAGATTACTTTTATATTATTTATTAATATTTTAATCGGTATGGTCGATCCCGTACCTCAAACACTTATCCCGACTTAGTGAGGTCTCCTTCAAACAACTACCTCAGTTCCTATATCTAGTAAAAGCTAGAAGCCAACTTCAAACTTTCAAAAAAATAATTTTATGAAAATATTTATAGGTGACACTAATTTTATATTACTTATTATAATTTTGAAAATCAATTAAGTTCAATTTTTGTTAAAAATATATTTTTATATTTTATATTTTTATTTTTTTATTCAAACAACTATAATCTATCTATAATAATTACATTTTAGTTCATCCAAACATTCTACTTTGGGCCATAAGGAATTAGTACTTAGTAGAATATATAAGCACGTGAATTGTGGTTAGAGTAGTCTCAACCATAGCATACAGGGCAATGAACAGCTCAAAGGCAGACGCGTTTCAGGATATAGAATGAAAGAAACAATGTGGCATATGTTAATATAGGGTGATATGGTGCATCAGATGTCTTGCTTATTAGGATCAGAAAAAAAAATGTGCACGGATCAGCAAAGGATGTTTGTTGTGTCATTCTTTTCTGCTGCTTTTGGAATTTTTTTTATCTCGTACAATTAAATTAATTCTTCTACATACATATGATCGATGGTGGAATATGATGAGGATGGCCCCAAAGTTGTCTCACAACCGTGTCTGTGAACTCTACATAGAGTTGGCAGTCTGACGAAAAAATTCCCATAAACAAGTTTGCCATCGAGTCAAACATACATCGACATACATAGTTCCAAAAAGAAACCCAAAAATCCACAAAAAGAAGGTGAATGTACATAAGAGAAGTGATATATGTAGAAAAAAGTGAAGCAACTAATAATTAGGAATCGACAAATTAATTTAAACGAACTTTGATGTCGGCTGTGGCGAAACAAAGGTGTGTGCTTTGTGCCTTGTTCTCAAACTTTGATGTCCTCCTGTCCATTTGGATTAGATAAATCAATAAGATAGTGGGGGACAAATGAGAACTAGCATGGAATTGTTGTTCTTTCTTTTCTCCAGTATTGAAGGTTTTCAAAACACAGCAAGAAAAAAAACGTGTGGAACATATATATGAACAATGTAAAGCTTAGATCATTAATTGGATGTGATAAAAAAAAGTTCTTACATGCATGTCACGGAAGTTCAAGGTGGCTAAAGAGACTTGAAGGATCTTATATCCAGCTTAAGAATTAACACCAGTCGATCTCTTCTTTTGTTTATTTGCATGCAAACTTTTACAATCAAGAAAAGATAATGAGTTTAGCAAATAGAAACGATTCTTATGATCTCTATAATGAATTTCACCTTTAAAAAGGAAATAGAAACGATTCAACTTACGCATAACTTCAGTTAAAATTTTGACTTCATACATACATTGAACAACACAATTTTTTTTTAAATTACATTACCCGGGTTTTGTTCTTTCATTGAAGTTGAGCCCTCTGGAGTTGCTTATGTATTATATTATATGTGCTCCACTTACTTAGCACTTAGTGAGAGTGATATAGTATTTTTTCCTCAAAGTTGTGCTTCTCTCTGTAGTCTATATGATGTTTTTTACAAATAAAAAAAATAAAAGAGGACGAGATAAGTGGTGCAAATGCAGTAATGCACGATGAATCCTATAATTATCTATGAGACACTAACATTCTATATATATATATATATATATATTTATGTTGTATACTTTAACACTTAATCACTGGATCTTCTTTCATGTCAAAGCATATATACATATATGGGAAAAAGGAATGTGTAGCGCACTTGTACAGAAAGTAACGACACTTTCTGTACAAACGAACAATGTCCAAATTTTTTTTGTACAGATAGTGTCGTTATTTTTTTTTGTGCTACACGTACAACACTAAAAATTCGTTACACGCTCCCTACCCCCTATATATATATATATATATATATATATATATANATATATATATATATATATATATATATATATGATTGTATGCGTCTAATGAGGTTGTCTCTTCGTTAGAGGAGATATATCATATCACTTTTTCTTACAATTGTCGGGTTAAAGATGTATGATTAAGATTAAAAATATGACTAATAAAATAAGTGAAATATGAGCCATGTTTTTTCCTCAACTATTGAAAAGATAGAGAGCATAATATTCCTCCACTAAAGTGTATTTAAATTGAGAAAAAAATAATTAAAGAGTCAAAATTACTCTCTTTTGCAAAGTTATCAGAGTAAAGATAAAAAAAATAATTTTATTCTCGTCCTAATTGATTAAAAATTATTTATTTTAAATTAAAATTGAAGAGAGAGTAAAAGTTTTCATTCTTCTTCCATTATTTTCCCCATCCCTCATTTCCTTTCCTTTCTCATCATGTATCCGAACATACCTCTAAAGAGACACCTCTATACATTTAGGTCATGTTATCCAACCAACAAAAATATATGGTCAGTTTCAAGATCAATTGTCAAGAGCAGTAAATTAGTGTCTGTTAGCATATACAATCTAAGAGATGATGCTCAAAGTTTTTCTTATTATTGAATGATATCACAACGAAATCCAAATGTTTACTAAAAACTAAAAAGGGCATCTTTGGCCATCACTACAATTCAGAACTATTATATATCATTAGAGGGAGTGTTCATCTCTCAATGCCAACACAAAGTACTTATGTCTTATTTTATTTAAACCTGGATGCACACAAGTCTGACAAGTTAACCATTAAGTAATCTTATTGGAAAATTAGGAATATTGTGAGTAGTACTGAGAGGGGGACAGCAAATGTGAAAGCCTACGCATATATGGATGTACGTTTGCTAAATTAATTCCGTCAAAAGGGATGCCGGTGGTCGCAATATCTGTGCATCAACTTGTAAAGTTGTGGATGGATTGATTGATTAGTTTGAAGAGGAGTAAAAAAATTGAACAAACAAATGCTTAAAGGGTTTTAGTTGTTTTTATCTTCACCTCACATGAAGCAGCATGCACTATGCAGCAGCAGCAGCAGCGTCTTTGACCAAAACATCCATATCAAAAGTGGATAATACATGCATGTTTAATACCTTGTTTTATATTTATCAAGTACCTTTTTTGACTTGCAAATGCACGCGTATACATAGTTATTAAACATTGTACAACGTTTTACTCCATCCATCCTACCACTACTTACATATACCTGCTTCCATGCCACATAAAAATATATTTATTTCTTAATGCACCATACATATATATATAGCTTGTACGACCTGCATTTGCATCGGATCGACCTCTCTGGGTCACTTTTGGCCTCTCGTTCATGAATACAACTGTTCGATATAAATCCAATAATAATAATAATAATAATAATAATAATAATAATAATAATAATAATAATAATAATAATAATAATAATA
>LTAE01008661.1:0-17957 GCA_001647135.1 Pontederia paniculata | reverse complement strand
GGATATATATATATATATATATATATATATATATATATATATTGTAGTATATAAATAATTTTGTTAATGAATGAATACATATTAATATAATATAATTAAATTATATTTTATGGAAGAGTATATTAAATAATATTGAGTAAAAGTAAAGAATAAATAGTAAGAAAGTAAAGATAGGATAAGTAAACTAAATTAGGGAAAAAAGGAATGAATAAGTTGCCAACAAGGGGATTGGAATCTTGCACCTCAAGATTGAAATATGGCACCTCTATCATCTGGATGCAGAGCAGCCAATCATGAACTATGACTACTAAGAGACCTACTTAACTGTGTCTAGAGGGTGCCAATGCACCTCCTAGCTCCGCCCCTGTCCGTGACTCTAATTCTGCGATAAAATGACTTATTAAGCCCACCTTCACTAACAACCAAGTCCTTCAACTCGCAATGAGAACCTTCACATCAGTCATCGAATAACTTATAAAGTATTTTTTTCATCTATTCTTAATATCATCCGCAGTGACTAAAACATTACCAACTTTATCTTTTATTCATCTTACTTGATCAAAATCTCTCGATTGCTTTTCTTTGCTTCTTGCAATCTTATAAATCCTTTGTTCCACAACCTTTGTCCCTAACTCCTTATAATATTCCTCATATGTTTTAGCACGAGCCTCACTGACTGCTTCTTAACCTCCCTTTTAGCGAAGCGATGCTTTTCTCAATTGTCAGAGCTATTGTCCATGTGTATAACTTTGAAATAATTCTTCTTATTATGCACCTTTTCTTATACATCCTCATCCCAACACCAACTCTCCTTATCTCGTGGTCCAAAATCTTTTGATTCTCCCATAATTGCTTTAGCGATCATTTCAACCTTTTGTGTCACATTCTTCTACATGATGTTAGCATTTCCTTGTAACTCCCACACCCTTTCCTTCAATAACTTAGTCTTAAAAGACTCTCGCTTCTCCCCCTTTAACTGCCACTACTTGATCTTTTGATTGAAAATTGTTCGTCGTTTCGATTTCATATATTTAATTCACACATCAAGAATTAACAACCTATGTTGTGTGATCACCGCATACCCCGAAATCACTTTGCAATTAGTACACCATCTTTTATCAGGATTCCTTGTAAAAAAGAAGTCAATTTGTGACCTATGAGTTTCACTTTGTATGTGATTAGATGCTCCTCTCTCTTCCTAAAACACATGTTGACAATCTTAAGGTTGTATGTTAAAGAAAAATCAATAATAGTTTGTCCTTTCTCATTCAACTCCTCAAAATTAAAATTAACATGAACTCTTACATGTGGTCTCGCCTCTTTACCCACATGCCCATTAAGATCTCCCCTAATAAAAACTTTCTCGGTTGGCGATATACTTTCACCCTTTATATCTGCCCAAAATTTCTCCTTGAGATGTGATTCTGTCCCAACTTGAGGTGCATATGCACTAATAATATTCATTGTATCATTTCTAATAATTACTTTCACGAATATGATTCGATCATTAGTCCTTTTAACTTTCACGATATTCTTCTTTCATTTTTCATCCGCAATAATATGAACACCATTTCTTCCCTTTACTTTGCATGTATACCAAAGTTTGGAACTGTTGACATTGATCTCTTTACTTTCCTCTCCTGCCCATCTAGTTTATTATAAGCATAATATATTAATTTTACGCTTACTCATTACTCATGCCACTCGTTTTCCATTTAGCGTCTCAATATTTCAAGAACCTAATCTAATATTACTCCTATGAACTAACTTCTTTAGCGGCCTCCGTCTATTAGAGTACGATAGTCTTTGCTCATTTAACACCGCATTCAAGTGAGGATGCGTCGACTTTTGCTCTCTTCTCACTATACTCGAGTCATACAACGCATTACTTACTAGTAACGACCTAATATTCACGCAATATCTTCGTTGATCTATGTTCATGATTTTCGGTGTGGTTTCACGTTGACTGTCGAGATCTAACACAACCTTCCTCATTTATTCGGACTTGGACCGATTATAAATATAGGCGAAGTTAATATATTTTAAATAATATTAATAAAATATAACTTTCATATAACTGTGTGATAATAAAGGAAATGAAGTTTATTCGAAGGATAAATTGTGTCATACTTTTTTCATTGTCAAAGATTTACTAAGAAAAAAAATTAAACTAATGATAACTAAGTAAGTATTAAAATATGAGTGATAATATAATTTTTTTATAATAATTTTGATATGACTAAAATATTTTTGAATAATTCACACATCGCGGATAATGAATTAGTATATAGAAATGAAAAAAATGTGGGATGCATTTTTTAGATTTTAACATAATATATTTTCACTCTAATTAAAATTTTCCAATTATGTTAATTATCTATTTTTAAAAAAACAATGACGATAATTAGTATTATTATATTCTGTACCCAAACAGCGCCCTGTCATTCTAAGCAAAAGCAAAATATTTGGAGAGAGAGAGAGAGAGAGAGAGAGAGAGAGAGAACAATAGTAGCAGCAACAGCAGCAGCGACGGCGGCGTTGAGCACTCGGAACGACAGGAGCATCGATGGATCCACGGTTGGTAGAAGTCACGCAGTTCTTCGAACGTTTCAAGGCTGCGCTCCTAAGGAACGACTTCGCCACCTCCACCAATCTCCTCTCCCAACTCAAGGTATCTTGCGCGATTTTGCTCCGAGCAGATCCTTCCTCCTAAGTTTACCGTCATCCATGTTTTTCCATCAATTTTCGTCCAAGTTTTGCGTGGTTCTTGTGAAACTGTAGCCAATTTCGAAACCCTAGA
Source organism: Pontederia paniculata (assembly GCA_001647135.1). Lineage (NCBI taxonomy): Eukaryota > Viridiplantae > Streptophyta > Magnoliopsida > Commelinales > Pontederiaceae > Pontederia > Pontederia paniculata. The sequence continues at coordinate 15,157 of LTAE01008661.1, read as the reverse complement.
GCTGCTTTTCGAGGGCTCTTGGTACCATTTGCCCCTTCTGTGGATTCATGTCAATCTGTTACGTGTTTGTTGATATGCGTCCATGTTGTTTCAAGAAGAATTAGTTCAGATTACTTTAAGAATTGCAGCAGCTGATCTCAAGATTGCGTCCAGTATGCAGCACTTTGAAGGAGTTGTCTTTGGATCTGCGATAATTTCGACACAGATCTGATTTCCGTATTTCACGATTTCTGAATCTAGAGCTCACTATTCAATTACAATGTCGGGATCATGATGCGAGATTGGGCAATTATACGCTTCTACTGATGGATTTTGCGTTTGTACATATTCATATGTTTAGCATATTAATCTATGGGCAGCTTATGCTCTAGTAGTTGGAAACATGGTGAACTATAATGTGAAATCACGTGGAATTATTGTAAAAGATATGACTATATATTTATACATTGAGCAAATCAGGCCAATTTGTTGGTGTCTTCTGCTGCTTCTGCGAAAGAAGAACATCCATTTATTGTGATATCTCGAATCAATATTGTTATTTGAGTTCATATCTTCTGTTGTTTTTGGAATATAAGACTTGATGTCACTAAAGATCCAGCTTTGAGTCTTTAGGATACCTTACCTCACATCTGGGTTAAGACTTGTGAGATGACATAGGTAGAACAATGATGCATCTCTTTTTTTAGAGAGACAGATTCATCTTTTGACTTGCACTTTATTTTATTGTTTTTTAGGCACTTTTTTATTGTTATGCTCATTGTTTGGTTACTTTGTTTCACATGACAATATTGTTTATCTGCTCGCAGGTTCTCTTGACAAATTTTCCTAGTTTGCCACCATCATTTCAGAAAACTCCAAATGCTGTTCAAGAGCTTACAATAGCAAGTAATACTTTGTCATTGTATTATAACACCCTGTCTGAGTAGCATAAATTTTTAAGTAACAAAGTTGTTTGATATTTTGATATTCAGAAACTCTGCATTTCTAAACAAAATATTGTTGATAATCTTTTCTGTCCCAATTTTTTTGTCTTTCTTGATTCATTTTATGTCGGCATTTTTTGTTAATCTGTGTAGCCAGGTATGAACATTAGGGAGAGAAACTGCTATCTAGTATATTCACTAATCTACATTTTTTTTCTTGTCAGCATGATTTGTTTTGAATTTTTGAATAAAATAATGTATTATGCATATAATCAACTAGGAAAGTAGCATATGACACCTGAATTTCGCATTCATCCTTTACTATTTAAAAAACAAAATAGAATGACTCAGAAACCTAAGTAATGTTTGAGTCCTTAGGTTCAGCTACTCTAGGGGTTTGTGTTTAAACTTCCTCTAAAAGATTATGATAACTTAATTTATGCCTTTTTTCTGGAAATGTGCTGCAGGATTAATAGTCCTATTGTTCTCATCTGAAAAATACTCCTATTTTTCTGATTTATTTTCCGTGCAAAGCTTTAATTGCTCTTCTTTATTATGATGATGTTTTCTTGATGATATATTATTTAACGCATGCCTGTTTGGTCTCAGGGGATATATTTGAGCATGCTGTGGTTTTGAGTGTAAAGATGGAAGACCAAGATGCTTTTGAGAGGGATTTCTTTCAACTGAAACCCTATTACACTGATACATGGTACGAGTTTACTGACTAAATATTAATTTTCTGCCTTTGTATGGAAAGAACATCTATCCTAAATGCCTATGTATTTAGTATCTTTGCTTCACTTGAATGATTTTTTTTTTCGAGACGGAGTCCACTTTAATGATACATATTGTAGTTTCTATCACAGTCAATACTTGCAAGCTATGACCATTCAGCTTGCGTGTATCTCGAAAAAAAAATTTCATGTTAAAAAAAGTTTAATTGTTTCTCTTTCAAAAAGGCTTTTAAGTTACAGAAAAAGTTCAATTGTTTCTGTTTGAGAAAACACAGATTTTGAAAACAAATATAGTAGTCATATTGGATTCTGATTATTAGAGTTTATGACAGTAGGATATTTGAGATGTATTTCCTTACTACCGGTTGGGAAAAGATGGGAAACAGTAAACATTATGCGGTACTCTTTAACTAAGTTATCCTTTCAACTTATAGATCTATTTTGCCGATGGACATATCATGGTAAAATTTGTGCACGATGAAGAATTTTGGGTGAATGTCAAATCTTTGCATGAGTTGTATTAACATTTCCTCTGCCTGCAACTTTCTATTTGTAGTATTGCATTAAGAACAGATTGAGCAATGACCATCTGTTCTCTACCTTTAGATTAACAAATACCCACGCCACAAACTATGACTTGCATGGGACTGCTAAATTAAAAAAAGAGTGTAGTTGCTTTGTTATCTTTTGTTGATTGGGCCTATTGTTGGAAGAATTCTTTGAAAAGAGGATTCAGCAGTGGTCAATAATAACTAAAACTTGAACTAGATAATTTTTCTGAGGGTTCTGTCGTCAATGGAGGTAGATTAAGACAAACGATTTAGCAACATCTGATTGAAGTTCAGTTGATTTGAGTCAATGTGTTACTTTAGCATGTGTGGTAAGATTTATAGGCAAATCTGTTCTATGTACTCAGTAGCAAGTTAGTAAACATTTAGCATTTGGTTAGTTGGATTTGAATTTATTTGTCATTCAAAACAGATTGTTGGAAATTGCATATTTTATTGCATTTACATTTGCTGGAATACAGCATATGTCAGTAGTTTGCTATTTCTTTTTCACTTTATTGAATATTAAAGACGTTTTTTTTTCAATTTTATACTTCTGGTTCCATATTAATTCTACAATGTCTTTTTTGTTTCTTCTGAAAACAGTGGCATCATACCACCATCACCTCAAGAATATCCTATCTTGGGCCTCAACCTTCTGAGGCTTCTTGTTCAAAACAGGATAGCAGAATTTCACATTGAACTAGAACTTCTTCCACAAAGTGCTTTGGAAAATCCTTGCATCAAACATGCTGTGGAGCTGGAGCAATCATTCATGGAAGGTGCTTATAACCGTGTGTTGAGTGCGAGGAGGACAGTTCCACATGATACTTATGTTTATTTCATGGATCTTCTTGCAAAGACAGTAAGGTAAATTCCATGGAAAACTTTGGTTTTGCCTTTTGAATTGTTTGCAACTTACTATGTCTTCACTCTTTCAGAGATGAGATTGCTGGTTGCAGCGAGAAAGCCTATGACTGTTTATCAATTCATGATGCCAAGAAGATCCTAATGTTTTCTTCTGACCAGGAACTTTCTGACTATATCACAGAGGTAGGATGTTTTCAGAGAATTTGTTTGGTGAACATTTACGTTCTTTTAATAAGTGATTATAATCATGCTTTGATATTTGTTTTTTGTACTATAGCTACGTCTAACTGGATTAGTGGCTACGATGATATCTTCTTGACATTATTTGCTGATTTCCTGTCATTTCATCATTGTAATTTTCTGAAGCTGAATGAAATATATTAAGCAAACCCATTTCATCTCACCACCGTCTTGTGGTCTATAAACTGTTGCACATTGATATCTCACATTTATCGTAGATACCCTGTCTTATTTTAGATTAAGGGCTATTATTCCTTCTCTATTGTTGATGAACCTGAACTGTCAGCAAGTTCTTTTGTTGTACAATAAATCAAATTTGATTGCTAACCATCTTAAAATCTTTAACTAGAGACTGTATGTACTTACACCTTAATTTCACCCCACACTATGTGGAGCACATTACCAGTTTCATATTTAATGATTATAGTTTGCTCATCAAAGAGGGATGGATTTGCCCCTAGTTGTGGGCTTCCTTTAGGAGTAGGTTAATTTTTTTACTTTTCTGTAATTCCATGTGGCTTGTTTCAATGCAATCTTGTCTTTTCATTTTGCAGGAACATCCGGAATGGGAAATTAAGAGTGGCTGTGTGTTCTTTCAGAAGGCAAAAGAGTCTCAACCATGCAAGGAAATACCGTCATTGCAACTAATTAACCAGACATTGAGCTATGCTAGAGAGCTGGAACGGATAGTCTAGCGGAAGAAGCTTTTCATAAATACTATGGCCATTGCTTTTTAATATCTTAGCTGTTTTGCAACATGGTCACACATTTAAAGTTTGCCAAACTTTCCACAGCTTATCATATGACAACTTACATTCTCTGATTCATGGTTTATCCTTCACCTTTGCTTTTAGCTGATACCTCTCTGTTCCTTGATATGCAATTAATATCTATTCATCTCAACCGGTGTGTTATTTAACCTTTGTTTCTTTTGTGCATTACTGCAGTGCCACTGCCACATCAAAACTTGCAAACAACTTGCAAGCATATATACTCATCGTCTATGTAGTTCAAACCGTAATATCGTTATTAACTTCTTCGAAAGAGGACTACATCAACACGTACTTGAGCCCTCACAAATTCACAATGATCCAAAGAATGCCCTCTGTATGATTTTCATACTCTATATGATTGGGATACTTTGCGGTATCAGTCTGTAGGTTAAAAAACTTTTAACTTGTGTTGGTCTGATCCTTGTAGGCTTGTTAAGTCGCTTTCCTTTTATTTTTTTCTTTTGGGTTTGTAGGTTAAAATTTTATTTTTCTTCTTCTTATAACAGGTCATATTCCAATATAGTGATAGATAATTCATTTTTTAAGTACTATGCACGAGAAGAAGAAATAGTCCCCTTCTTTGTGGGATGTTGTTTACTTCCCTAGTATAGTAGTTGTTGACCGTGCGAGAGTTTTTCTTTCGACTTATATTTAGATCTTTATATGAAGACATGACACTTAATAATTCAACTTACAACAACTTAGCAAGTCACCACAGAACCTTTTTACTAGTAATTAAGTACAAAATAGCCTGATCACCAAGAATCACCATTATAGATTGCCGTCAGCTTGACACTTACTAAATGATGTGTCATAATTAAATGTACATATGAACAGCAAATTAGTGATGAGAAATCTATTCTAACAACAAGAAAGGAAATAGAAAGACATGGGAATACATAACCCCCATGCAAGGCATTACCAAATAATCCTCCTGCACAGTCTGTATCCCGAGAGCACGGCCGTTACAATAAAACAGAAACAGGCAGCGAACGAGAAAATAGTAGCCACGATTGCTGCAACATGGAAGGTGTCTGCAAGGGCTTCACCCCTATTCGCAAGAAAGCATAGAGACACAGAGGACGAGGACATCAGAAGGTATGCCATAACCTGATACATACATTAATTGAGTGACTAATTGATCAAAAGTAGTTAAATTAAGAATATATTTGTATGTCATAAAGATGTTTAATAATAACAGGTATGTATGTTCTTACCTGATCAAGGGGGAAGGAGATGTAATCAGATTTCTCGTCAGAAATGAAGGTCCCCTTGAAAGATATGTCACATATGCCTTTGAACAGTTGAACGGCCGAATAGACAGAAGCTATGATTGCCACACTCATGCAGTACCTTCATTCACGGAACCACAAAACCGATGAGAGAGAGAGAGAGAGAGAGAGAGAGAGAGAGAGAGAGAGAGAGGTGTTCTTCGGACCTGAACTCCGACAACTGCAGAAAGTTGAAACGCGCTACGTGTCCGGGGACTCTGGACTGCTGCGGCGCGGCGATGGAGAGAGCGGAAGCGAAGGAGAGCACGAGGGTGAGCACCCTGAGCAGGCAGTTCGAGCTGACGACTTCCCTCAAGCTGTTCCATCGGCCGATGCCGATGCCGATGCCGGCGCCGGCGGAGGTCGCGAAGGGGGAAGGGGCGGCACTCCCGCCGCCGAATGGAGACTGTGCCGCGGGGCCGAAAGGAGAGGGAGTGGCACTGGGCGTCAGAGGAGTGAGCTGCTGGTAGAAGCCCCCGTGATGGCTGTTGCTGTTGCTGTGGTGGTGGTGGCCTTGGCGGCCGGTAGGAGACGGCACGCCGATGGCCACCGGATGGATAACGACGCCGCTGCCGCTCGTCGCCATAACGCAGCGAAGTAGGAACCAAAAGTTGTGGTTGAGGCCAATGATTCCATGGCGTCCTCCACCTTCTTAATCCATTTCTTGCGACCTTTCTTTAATGGTTTCTTTTTTGTCGTCGAACGACTTCTGAATAGTTTGCATGCAGGACGTGGTGCCGTCTCCATATATTTATTAAACTAAATTTGTAGCGACGACTTGGATTACCCAAATCCTCCTCCAACGGCACACATGAATCTTGAGTCAACCCCGTTACATCCTCTTTAGCAACTTTATGGGCTACTTGCATCTAGATAAATTGTTCACTCTTCTTTTTTTTCCATAATAAATAAATTCTACTGTCTTAATCTTGAATATTGATGTTTCCATCACTCTCTTGAATCCAAAGGATTAAAGGCTTCAACTTCTTTTGGTTGCATCAAAGTTAACTGCCTATCTACCAATTGTTGAAGGAAAATTCCGTTTACTCCTAAAAATCATCTTAAGGCTGTAATTTTAAAACTCATCCCGAAAATTAATAAAATCATTATATATGATATTGTGAAATACAAGTTTGAGAGCATTGTGTGCCGAACAAAGCCTTACTTTAACTCAAATTACATATAAAATGCTCGATGAAGAGCGGATCAATACGTTATGTAAATTTTATTGTATAGAATGCATCTTATTTACCTCTTAAATGATTTGGTTTTATTATTTTTGAAAATAAATATAAAAATAAATTAGATGTATATTTATTTAACATTTAACTCTAAACAAAAATAATAATAAAAAACTGTGTATATCACTTGGCATGATATTTGTAAGACCGGACTCCCGCGAGTCAACAAAGTAATTATAGAACGTTGTAATTAACTCATCTCTCTTTCCTTTTCTCTCTCTCCACCACAAACTCACGCAAGAATAAGACCAACAAGGCAACAACAAACAAAAAATTATCAATAATTTAAATATCCTTATCCACCAAGGGCCCCTTGAGTCGTCTTCTAGTCGAATTGTATACGCCAAATGGGTAACAAACAATGGAGGTTGCTTGGGCGTGGATTTTGTGGGTGGGTGACATATTATGATTATAAAATGTTCGAGGACCAGCTCCCACTTGACATGGTTAAGTTTGTATAATTCACATATACACCTAAAGTAAGTGGAAACAAAAATATAATATTGTGGCTCGCCTCTTAAGTATCTATAAGTTTATAATTTATTTTTTATCGATAAAATTTATGTATTTTTTTATTTTTAATATATTTCATGTATTAAGTCATGACCTCCTTTATAATCGAAAAAAGAGCCAAAGTAAGTCCACGGTCTCCAATTGACTTATTTGTTTCTCACAATATGTTAATTAATCTACATGGACTGAAATTGCCTAATTCTCATGGGCGGCTCATGGAGTTCAGCTGCACAAAATATTTAGGAGGGATAAAAATATGTTAAAAATATATATTTTTAGAATATAATTATGGAACAACATAAAAATAAGGAGTTGGGAATGTGTAGCGCACTTTTAGTGTAGTAGGTATAGCGCAACAGAAAATAACGATACTATCTGTACAAAAAAAATTGAACACTATTCATTTATACAAAAAGTAACGATACTTTTTGTATAAGTGCGCTACACATTTCTTTTTTTTAAAATAAATATATTAAAAATACCAAGAAAGCTATTGAAAGTATATATTAAAAAAACGACAATTTAGAACTTAATTTATGACCTTACCTTCTTCCCCTCATGCCTCGTGCTGGCTATTTTCCTTTTTCTTGCTGATACTTATGAAGTTTTAAGATATAAAGTTCGTTTAAGAAATGAATTTTAGCTTTGGAAAGTTAAAGATATTAGAGCATAAGTTAAGCGTTGAAAATAAGGGTTCAAGAAGTTTCCATTTTTACCCTAAAATTGCATATCTTTCTATGTTGAACTAATTTATCTTTCTTGTGCTAACTCGTGGACTTCTTTATAAAGAAAGAAAGAAGAAAGATAAAGGAGCCATGGCATCTTTTGCTTCGAGTCATAGACAGTTCATGAGTCTTTAATTGCCATAATCTATATACTACGTATTCTCGTAATAAATATGAAATTCCTGGTTGGTTGTAGTGCTTTGAGTAGTCATAAGATGATATCAATATATTATAAGATGAAATTTCAAAAGTTGCAGTTGGTATTGTACCAAAAAAATGCATTTGTTAGAAAGTTTGATCATACAGTAGCACCTAGGGCTAGCAATAAGTCATGTCGTTCCTTGACCTATTTTGAGCTTTGCTCGATTCGTCTTTCTAGGTAAATAAGCGAGGCTCGAAATTAAGATTTGACCTTTTTATTTAAACATGCTTAACTTATCTATATTAGACCTGACTTATTAGCTTATAAGACCAACTTATATAATTAATATATATTATAAAACTCAAAAGTATTTATCATATGAGTCAAAATTATTAATAATTTTGATTTAAAAAAATTAAATATAATATCGAAAGAGATATAATAAGTCACTTTTATTCGAAATTATTATTTATTTTAGTATGTTAGATATGTACAATGCTAAAATGCACAATATTTTTTTAATATTATAAATAGATGTTAAAATATAATTTAATATATATTTATTAATTAATTAATATAATTTAATAAACTATTAAATTAGGCCAGACTTCTTGAATTTAATAAACAATACAGATCAAACTTAATTTTTAAGCTTATTATAGACCTTTGGCCTAGTCCGTTTAATAAGCTATTAAGTTGGCATATCTCAGCTTGACTCGTGTCCATCCCTAATAGCATTCGATGTGGGCTCATTAAGGTTTTAGATACTAAAAGCCATATTTAAAAAAAAATAAATGAGAAATTCTTATCAAAGAAACAATGGGAAATTTCCGGTCTTGATTACACGTAAAGATATGACGACCTGATCCACACAACATATATAAGATATAAGATATAAGCGATGCCAATTGGCGCAATATTGTGGCAAAATGCTTATTTAATCCCAACATGTTTTGACTAAAAGAACTTTATCAAAGGAATAAAGAGAAAACAAAAGAAACAGCAAAACAAGTCACAGTTTCTAATTAATTGGGTTTCCATATACATGATCAGAGTCAAATTCAAGTCAATAACATGAATGGCTTGCGTTAGAGGAACCATTTAGTTTATGTAGAATAAGATTGCGTGTAATTCAGTGAAAGCAGTATGGCATCTGGTAAAAATATTCTCAAAGAGAAAAATAGGGAAGGGAAGATGAAATTAGAAAGCAAACATGAAGCTATTATAAATTTGTAGAGCAATTGAATTTGGATGAGTACCAGTACTGAGCAAAACTTTACATGTGTGATCTTTTGTTAATACCATCTAGTTCCAGACTTTTGAGTACATTATACAGGCGTAAGTGGTGAGCTTGTCCTCCACATCAGCCTCCTATTATTATGAGCTTATGTATTGTTAGTGTTGGTGTTGGTATCACCTCTATCCTCTTCCACAGTGTACTTGTTCATCACAAACCTTAAACTATCACCCTCTTCGAGTTCCCATTGCTTCTTCAGTTCATTAATGGCTTTGGATGCTGCTGCTGCAACAGCAGGGTTGCTATCTTGGGCCAATCTCTGCATAAAGAGAAAAAAAATCATCAAATGCTCTAGATAAAGTTGAAAGAGAACTGAACACTTGCCTGTAGTGCTCCCATGCCAGCATTCCCCAGAGTCCACATTGATGGAGCTGTTGCCAAGGCATTAGCTAGAGCTTTCCTGGATATAGGATCATGCAAATAAATATCAAGCAATACAAGTGAAAAGTTTCCATATTCTGTAGAAGTTGAGATATTGTATCTTCCTCATAAAAAGCATTCAAGGATGCAAAATCTGAACATGGTGTTCTACCCTGTGTGTTTCAAAAGAACTTCAGTAATTATATAATGCCACTCCCAGGCGTGACACTTACTAAGAACATGCAAAATTGTTGGAATGGAAAGTAAACCAAAGTCTGATTATTAGAGTAATCCAAGACTTTGTCTATAACTGGAAAGCAAGATACCTTGTATTCACATCAGGGGAGCTTGAACATTCAGCCAATAATGAGACGCTACTTTTACCATCCATTGCATCAAGATCAATAAGTGTTGCAACCAACAGTTCAAGCTTCACACCAAAGAAGAAAAATATGAGTAATTGCACAAGGCATAACCAAAAGATTACTACATAGTATGACAGAAAAGATCAATTGATTTCACCTCCTCTGGATCAGTATAATCTATTCCATCAGCCTCGGATAAAGCAGATGCCATACTTTGGTATGCCTCCTGCATCAGAAACACATAGATGAGAAAAAAAAATATAAAATGATGGAGGAGGACAAGAATGCTCTAGACAAGCACCTGTATGGCAGAAATACGATCAGCAGAAATTTCGCCTGAAAAAAGGTCAAGAGATTTCCCATTCTTTTCCAGTGTAATTAGACCCATCATATCTTCGATGGAAAATGTACCTTCTTTGGAAGGCCTACAATGAGTTTCATCAACATTTCAATATAAAGTTTTTCTGAAGAAAACAGAAGATTTCATTTGCTACAAAAGTTGTGTTTCTGCCTAGAAATTATCAATATAGTTTATTCAACTCCATGTGTTGAGGTTCTCATAAAGCATGAAAAAAAGATGAATGCATTAATAATTTACTGCTGGTTTAGCCTGTTTGCCATCATGTCATGGATGTCCTGAATAAACTGCAACAACAAAGCAATGAGAAAGGATTTGTTATGACATTGTTTGAGAGTGTGTAATATATATATGCAAATTGTAACAAACTCAACCCAATTTTTATGAAATCAAATACATATGTCACTACTCCGAGTTTACAACATGTGTGATTGTCCCCAAAATGTCGGTTGAAACCTGGTATGTGTAACTAAACTTATAATGTATATCAGAATAAGGCAGCCCTCATTAGAGCAAAGTTTTCCAAAACATTCAAAAGCTGCTGAACAAAACTCTCACCACATTTACAAATTGGATTAATCATAAATTACATAAAAGTAACATGATTCAGAGGCAATTAGTTTTCCCATATTTAGTAAAAGAAGATGATCATAATACATGTCAAGAAAAGTTTCTACCTTTAAAGCCATATAAGCATCTTCCATGGCTCGACGTTTAACAACAAAGTCAGCTCGTCGCAAATCAGCCTAGCAAAAGAGTATTTGAAGACAATTAGATATGAGACATTCAATTCGGAAACTGGAGAAGGAAATGCACAATCATTGACACGTTGCAACCTTCCCTCATTTCTTAGATAGGCATAGGTATTCACAAAGATGAACTCGTTAAGATGCAAGCAATCCTTTATTCTGTAGAATAATATTTGGAGAACATTAAGAAAGTATAGCAAAATGTTTTGACCTCAATTCAGTACCTCTAAAGCTCCGTCACTCCAATGCTGATCTGCAGCTTTCTTCAAGTCTGTTTGAGCTTTATCCTTTAAGATCTACACATGAAATATGAAACAGTTGATAGCAGAGAAGACAAAAAGCTATTACCTATCTGCAAACTGAAATACATACTGTGGCTATATGGCTCAAGCGAGCAGCTTTTTTCTTCACACCAAGGTCAATCTTCTCGGTATCCTCTCTTGCACGAGCTTCGGAGAACATTATGTTAGCAGTTCAAGTAAGACAGAAGGTATATGATATAGGTGGAAAAGTATATACCATCAAGTTTGAGGAATCCAAGCCCGAGAACTGCAACATCCTGGCGTGCACGATTGTTTAGCCTTGTTATACCTCTAAGCAAATAAAAAGAATGATAGAAAAGTCAGTGGTGACTAAAATATCAGGTCAACATTTGGTAGAAGGTACCAACTAGCATAATATTACATAGGAAACAATGCTACAATAATACAAGCATAGTAAGTTAGTAGGCATGACGAGATAATGCTTCAGATAGAACAGCTTCTGAGATTTAATAGTAAAGCTGGAAGACCAATTGGGACATGGACAAAAATTTACATTTGAACTTTCCAGATTTTCTTTAGAGTACCAAAGGGCCCAATTTTTTGTTTTATACATTGTAATATGGACTTTTAACTGAATATTGTTATGTTATCTCCTACTTGAGAATGGCAATTCATTTACTACAATCCAGCTGTGAGTATGGTTGAAAATATTACCTTGAAAGCAAAATGATGTCATTACGTGCTCTTTCATTCACAAACTTTGCATCATTATAAGCAAATCTACAAGCTTCAGCCAACCCTTGCCTAGAATACGAAGCACTGCATCTGGAAGTCTCCTTATTATCAGAAAAATGAGCGTACTTATCTGCATTCTGTCCATCTTCATGTTGATCTCTGCAAAATGGTAACAGATAGACTGTGTAACGTACATCCATGAATAACAACGCCAATGTACATAAAAAACATATTCAAATATGACCCAAATAGCATACAGAAGATCACTAAGAAATATATAACAACCTACAAGTAAGATTTGCACATATGTAAAGCAGACAATCATGGTTAAAGAGTTAGGCATGTAACTAGACCAATGTGGACTGTGCAGAATCTATATCATGCAAAAATTATCCTTTCCTTAGAGGTGTGTAATAGGGATGAAAACATCTAGCAACAAAGTGCTGCTCAATTGTTGAAGAAGCATGCTGAAACATGTTAACATTTGTCAGAAGACTTAAATAATAATTTAATAATGTTAACATTTTGAACCACTCTAATATAGGAAGGCAGAACAACACAATTGAAGAGATTTTGCCATTAAAACGTGGTGAGAAAGTTCCACACTGAGGCCTCTTATCTTGGATCATCTTAAAACATGGTGAGCAAATGCAATCTAAGATGAGCACAGGTAGAAATCCTACCAAGATAATAGCATCAATACCTTAAATCATCTTCAGCATTTTCAGAACTCCTCATACACACCTTACCCTCAGTATTATGGGTACCAGTAGAGTGGCATAAAACTCTGCGGTCCTTGGAGAATGTACAAGAGTAGATGCTGATCTGGGAAAATCCTTCATAACAAAGTCTTGCAGTTGGAAAATGTCTATTGTATGGCTTCCTATACTCAATCTTTTGGCTCATAGGAACTGATCCTGTATGATATGTTGATTTTGAGAATGAGTACAGAAATCCATATTTCTCTGAAGTACCAACACTCTCCATGGCCATCAAGCTAGAAATCTTGCTAGACATGTCTACGTCTGTTGGGATGCAGCTACCACAGAAATACAGAAATCAAGCATTCACTGTTGTCTTTTTGGGACAAATGCTATGAGCAGTAACACTTTGCAGATAGCATGCCTTCTTTCACAGATGATAGCTGACAAGCGATGTCACCTGTGAGGATATATCTTCAACCAAATCAGGAAAAGAACAGAACAATTTAAGAAAGAACAACATGGTACAAACTATGCAAGTAGAGATTCCAGATATAATGTCTACTGGAAGAGAAGCTTAAATTTTGACCAAACAAAGATAAAATGACTGCTTTCTTGACCGTATCAACAAAAAATCACATGAATCGCAACACTCATCTTTCTCACCCCCAATTATTAGTGGAAATGTCTCTGTTACATCTACAGCAAGTAATCTACAAAGAATCTGTCTTCATACATAGAGTATAACACAATCTTCTCGGGAACTATATCAATTAATAATTGGAAATATACTTAAAAATTATAATTTGATGCAGTCTAAACTCCCAGTTTCAAGTTTGCACAATCACATATCACAACAAGATCCCCCTAATTTTCACAATAACAAGGCCAAAAAATGCTACAAAAATTCAATTTTGAGGTTCACTTCAGGTAGCTGCAACCAGATCGATCGAGATCACCATAAACCATTCATCTCACTCCTAGTTTTCTAGTTCAAACACATGAGAGACTGATCAATGCACGGAGTACTAAAATGGTTACTTCAGAAGACAAGTTTCATCAATCAGCAACACACGCGGATCCATACATCGCAAATATGAGGGAGATTGGAAGCTTACCAAGCGATAGAGCTCTCAGAAATGGCACCTGCGGCAGCAGCGAACAGTGCCTTCATGCGATGCGAGAGAGAGAGAGAGAGAGAAGTAGGAGGTTTTGGAGGGAGCCACGACCACATGCGAAGAATGCGGTCCCATGGATGGTACCAAATCTGTGTGGGCTACAAATATGAACGATGTTGCACCAACGTGAGCCACTCGCGTCTGGGTCCCGGTTTTAATTGAGTGCAATGTATTGGATCTATAAATCTAATCACAGCCCTTCATCCTTTTAGAGGCCTCCTTCTGCCTATCTTTTTCTCAGATAACATTTTCTGTTTTTTGTGTGTGGAAAAAAAATAAAAGGAATAATTTTTCAAGAGAAAATATAATTTTAATTTTTTTTTCCTAAATTCTGAACGAATGAATTTAGAGAAAATAAAAAAAATGGATAAGAACAATGATTTTCTCACTATTGGTAGATATAGAATAATTAATTATTTAGTATATGATTAAATACAAAATAAATAAAATTTGGGATTATATAGTTTACTCTACAACATATTTCAAATAAATGGAGTCTAGTAAATAATATAAGTGATCGGTGGGCATTTTTTCTTAATTTTTTTCTTTTCTCAAGTGCATGGATAAAGGTTTAAAGGTGGATAAAATCTTTGATGTGTGGCTCAATAGGCTCCGAATATTTTCTCTAGTAAATCCTGTGTGATGCCAGTCTTGGCATAACACAAGGTTTTATATGCTTATATTTGTCTCCATTTATTTTGCTTTCCTAATTACGTTTGAGAAAGGGGAGCACGAAGATGCAATGCAATTTATTGAACTCGATTTAGTTAACAACTATCTTTTTAATCATCAATCATATTAGGAAGCCGAAGATTTATATATTAATTAAGTAGAAATATAAAAATGACCCACATACTATCGACATTAAATAAATACCTTTATCGAGCATAGAAAATATATAAACATCATTATTTTAAGTTATCGCCTATTTTTTTATGAAATCGATTACCTATATAATTATTTTTAAGAAAAAAATATGATATAAAAATAGAAAATAGTATAAACATATGTAGTTATGTATAAGGTTATATGAATATACAATTAGAATATAAAAGTTTGCTAATTTAATTTTATTATAATAATTTAAATTTCTATACACATACAAGTTAAGGAATTAAATAGTACTGACTTGACCATTTGACAATTTCATATATATATATATATATAT
>LTAE01008660.1:0-20107 GCA_001647135.1 Pontederia paniculata | reverse complement strand
TTTTCGGGTGGTTTAAATATTTTATGGATCCATATATTTCATTCACTGATCCATTTATGCTCACCCCTCTTATTCTTATTGTTTTGTAGGCGAGGAGTTGCTCCTCGAGGCTTGAGTATATGATGACTTGCTTGCTCACCGGGCTAAAAGGGAAAATAATTAGGTTGTATGTGCATAATAGTGATACGAAGAGGAGTGGACTTATTTTTCTTTCCTATTCATGTTATGTACATAGATGCTAGCCTATTCTTTGGATCTTTAAGCCCATTTTGAGGTTATTGTGTTCGGGGTTGCAGAAACTCCCTTTTTGGGGCAACTAACCTTTTTATTTTCATTACATGCTATCCTGTTGAGTTTATATGAGTCGGGCATGTCCCATTATATATCTTGTATATGTCGCATGGACCGATTTTTAGTAAAGGTCATGTCAAAATTTTTGGAAAATCCTAGAGTTAGAATTATTTCTAACCGTTGTTTCTTGAGTTTAAATTTGAATTAGTGAAAGGTTGAAACTCCCCTTGCCGCGCTTCGGGCGTCGGGTTCGGGGCGTGACACACCGAGCATAGGCAGGAATAGAAGGGGGAGGTCTATCATAAACAATCTCAAAAGAAGTTGTATGAGAACTAGAGTGATAGGAAGCATTAAAAGAATACTCGGCCCAGGGTAAAAACTTAATCAGGAAGTTGGTTGTTCCATAACAAATCCCCTCAAATACTGTTGTAAAACTCTATTAAGAACCTCAGTCTGACCATCTGTTTGTGGATGATAGGTTGTACTCATACACAATTTAGTACCACTGAGAGTGAACAACTCCTCCCAAAAAGAGCTCAAAAAGATTGAGTCTCTATCAGACACAATGGTTTAACCATGTGATTTAACCACCAAGTTGACAAATAGTCTAGCAACTTTAACAGTTGTGTAATGAGTAGGAAGGGCTTGTAAGTGACAGTATTTAGACAATTTGTCCACCACAACCAAAATAATTGTGTATCCTTCATACTTAGGTAAAGAAGTTATAAAGTCCATAGAGATATCCTTCCAAATTCTATCAGGAATGGGCAACAACTGCAATAAACCAATGGGATTAGTAGTGCAATACTTGATTTGCTGACAAATCAAGCAATTCTTTACAAATTCTGTAACAGAGCACTTGAGACCCTTCCAATAAAATTCAGCAGATAATCTTTTGTATGTCTTAAGAACCCCCAAGTGCCCTCCCACAGGAGTTTCATGAAATTCCTATAATAATAAGGGAATTATCTTGGAGTCTGATGGCAAATAGATTCTGCCTTTATGAAATAAAAATCCCTCATGTACAATAGAGTAGGACTAAGGATTTGACCTTGATATATATCCAAGAGTAATTGTTGAATGTGAGAATTGGTGGCATATTCTTCCTTGACCTGATCAATGATATGAAAAATAACCATTGAAAATCCACAAAATTGGCTTTCAGAAATGTGTTGTTTGGATAATGCATCAGCAATCCTATTTTCAGCTATTGACTTGTACACAATAGAGTAATCATAACCACATAGTTTAGCTAGGTACTGTTGTTGTTCAGGAGTTTGAATAATCTGAGTCGAAATTTTCTTCAAACTTTTGTGATCAGTCTTGATAGTGAAATGATGACCCAACAAATACTACCATAATTTTTTAACAGCCTCAACTATAGCAAATAACTCCCTTACGTAAACTGAACCCTTTTGCATAAGAATGAGTTTTACTAAAATAACATATAGGATGATTATTTTGAAGTAAAATTGCCCCAATACCTGAACCAGATGCATCAATTTCTAGAACAAAAGGCTTTGTGAAGTTAGGCAATTAGAGGATAGGGGCAGAAACCAAATCCTTCTTAAGAATAGTAAAAGCCTGAGTATATTCATTGGTCCACCTAAAAGAATCTTTTTGCAATAGATCCGTTAAAGGACTAGCAATAGAGGCATATTCATTCACAAATCTTTTATGATAACCAACCAAACCCAGTAAAGCTCTTAACTATTTAATATTAGAAAGTACAAACCAATCTTTTACTGCTAGTATCTTCTGTCTATCAAGTTCCACCCCTTGAATAGACACAATATGTCCCAAATACTCAATCTTAGCTTGAGCAAAATAACATTTACTTTGCTTCAGATAGAAGTTATGATCTTGCAAATAGCTAAGAACCAGAGCAAGGTGATTCAAATGAGTATTAATATTCGGACTGTAAATCAATATATCACAAAAGAAGACAACCACAAATTTTCTAAGATACTGATCAAACAAACGATTCATAATTGCCTGAAAAGTTGAAGGAGCATTAGTCAACCCAAATGACATTACCAAAAACTCATAATGACCATCATGAGTTCTAAAAGTAGTCTTAGAAATTTCTTCCTTAACCATTCTTATTTGATGATAACCAACTTTAAGGTTCAGTTTAGAAAAAAACAGCAGCCCCATGCAACTCATCAATAGTAGAGATATGGAATTTATCTTTGATAGTTACCCTATTAAGAGCCCTATAGTCCACACCAAATCACCAACTGCCATCTTTTTTCTTTACCAATAGAACATGTGAAGAAAAAGGACTAGAAATGTGCTAAATAACACCTTGAGTCATCATTTTCTTGACAAGTCTCTCAATTTCAGATTTTTGAAAATAAGGATATCTATATGGCTTCACATTCACTGGATGACTCCCTGGCAGAAGATGAATGTGATGCTGAACCTCTCTAAAAGGAGGCAAAGTAGTTGGTTCTGTAAAAATATTATTAAATTTAGCCAATAGATTATGAATAGGACTATCTATCAAAGTTATTGGATCTTGACTCCCTTCTTCCAAAGACAAATGAAAACATGACATAACCTCCCTTTGAAAAAATAGTTTTCTCAAATGGTGATGAGTGATCTCTTGAGAATCACCACCAGTAGAAACTGTTAAAAGAATTATTTGATTCTGCCATTTGAAAGTCATATACAATGGGGAATAATCCATTGTAGTTGAATCCAATTTTTATAACCGTTGCACTCTTAACACCACATATGCCCCTTCAATAGGCAAAGCATAAAAATCATCATTAAAAGAAACATCTTGAATAAGAATAACTACTTGTGGACAAATACCAGCACAATGGAGCCTTTCTCCATTACCGATCATAACAGTAAAGTGGGGAGAAGGTAATACTTGTAGACCCAATTAAGAGAGAATTATGTCCCTGATAAAGTTATGAGTAGATCCACTATCCACGAGAATAGTAACCTGAAAACCCAATATCATTCCTTGCAACCTCAAAGTTTGAGGTTTAGGAAACCCGACCAATGAATGTAAGCTGATCTTCAAAGATTCATGAGATGTATCTGCATCACTTAATAAAGTTGATACTTCAGAATCCTCTCCTTCCATAGCCAAGAGTAATAGGAATTGTTGTTTACACTTATGACCTCTATGAAATTTCTCATCACAATTATAGCATAAGACTTTTTTCTCTTCTAACTAGCATCTCAGAAGCAGAAAACCTCTTAATTGGTAAAAATAGGAGCACCAACTGTAGATTTAAACAATATAGGCACAAAATTAGATGCTGAAGACACACTACCAGTAGAAGATTGAGAATTTTGAGTGTGTGGAGGCACATGCATAACATCATTAACTTTTTCTTCCTGTGATTTGGCTAAACCAATAGCCTGCATCAATGATTTAGGTTGAAAAGCCAACAATTCCCTTCGAATATGAGACTTTAATCCTGAAATAAAACAAGAAAGCAAAAAAGATTTAGAAAGACCCACCACCCTATTAGAAAGTGCCTCAAACTCGGACTGATAAGTAGTAATAGATCCTGATTGAACTAATTTGGATAAGGCGCCATGATGGTCCTCAAACTCAGATGGACCAAATCTGACCTATAAGGATTTCAAAAACTATGGCCAAAAAGTTAACTGCTTATTTTTATACATCCATTTGTACCATTGTAAAGTAGCTCTTTCAAAAGCAAACGAAGTCACTATAATTCTTGTCTCCTCTGCCACATTATAGAAGTCCACGAATTCTTCTTCCTTGAATATCCAATCTAATGGATTATCACAAAAAAATCTAGGAATGTCAAGTTTAACATTTCTAAGACTAGAAGCAGCCTCATTGATTCTAGTATCAATATTAGAATTAATTGTAGTTGGTATAGAATTATGTGTAACCTGTCCAGAATTGTCCTGACTCGGACATACATCCATTTGTTAAGCAAGATTATCATACTTTTTTGTTAGTGCATTCAAACTTTCATTAACATATTTTAATTGTTGTTCCATAAATGATTGCATTTTGATTACAACTTCTTCAATGCGAGACCAACGTGTACCATCAACCACGGCCAAAATCAATAGAACTAGAAGATCAATTGAAGGCGATTGAAGACCAAGAAAACCCAAATAGTTGAATGCGAAGATTCAAGAACACCATAGCAGCAAAATCAAAAGAACAAGAGCACCAATAATAGGCCCGTTACTATACATCCCACCTGTTCCGAGACTTTTAGCACAAGCGCCGAGGAATCCTTCGTGCAATATGCCCGTGAGAGAAAATATATAAGAGAGTGATATTTTCTCTCACTTAATGCTCATTCTGCATCGAAACTCCAGGGTTTGAAGCTCCTTTGACGAATTCTTCAATCACCTTGCGATTCCTTCCCACTAGATAAATGCCTCTTGTGTTACTTCACGCTCCAGCCTTCTTCCTGATCACTTTGTAATCCTTTTGCCTTCCTTGTGTAGTTGAACCTTTCATGTTAGAGAAGAGGAAGAAGAGAAGAGAGAGGTGTTCAAGCTCCTCAGCTCCAACAAGAAGAAAAAAGAAGAGTTTTATGTTTTGTCTACTGAATAGAGAGATGAGATCCCTCTTTGCATGTATATTGCCTTTTATACGTATTTTTACAACTGCCTCACATGTTTCTTGATATTTCTCGCTCTATTACATGTTTTTAACTCCCATGTACACTCTTATGTATTGTATTTAGTTATTCTATTACAAAGTCTTTTAGATGACTTGGCTTCGTGCTCTTCCTTTTTGATTTCTTCCTCCCTTTTGTGTTGTACCTTCCTTCTGAGTTGTAACAATATCCTAGAGAAGAAGGGACTAATAATCTTGAATTTGAATCTTAAAGAGACCACCTTAATCAAAATTTATTTTCATCGCACCGTTCGAATATCGAATTAATATTTAGGATAGGTTCAAATGTATATGTACGTATTGTTGCAATGGAAATTTTATTGGAAATTTATATAACTAAACTAGATTTGTGTATAATTTGTACACAACCTTTACATATTAAATCTGAAGTACAAAATAAAGGATTATACTTTTAGCTGTAAATGTCAAATCTCAATTGCATTATCAAAATAAAAAGATCTTCTAAAATTAAATATTTTTAACGTAACTCTTATCAAATTTTCTTTTTCAGTTTAAAAATAAAAGTGAAAATACCAAATACAGTTAGATTAAGTTAACTACGACGATATCAAGAGATGGAGATCCAAAGTCGAAATCTCACATAAATATTTCTTAAATGAATTCCTCTATTTATTTTCTAATTAATTATATATTAATAATTCGTGAATCATATCGTCAGTCAACTATGATCAGAAAGTTAACTAACAAAATAAAAGTGAATTTAAATTAATAGTGTTCATGTAAAAACATTTAAAACAATCTTCCTAAAATTAATCTCCAGTTGGTCCTTGCGCTCCACTCCCAAAACTCCGGTCCGACCGGCGAGCCGTCCAATTCGAACCATAAACCTTCTAACGATTGGGCGGGTCGGTGCAAAAGGTACCATTTCGCGCCGGTGATATAAACGGGTACATGTCAAATCCCTCGCCATCGCCGGAACCCTAATCTCGCTCCCGCTTGCAGCGCTCGCCGTCGGTGCCTACCCGCCCTCGCCGGTCGTCTGTCCCTCTCATCCCTCAATCACTACGAGTACACGCATTCAACTACGGAGTTTGGCCGTGCCCCGTCTCCTCTCCAGGGTTTTGGGGTTCCGGTTCTATGTCGTCGTTCCGACGAGCTCTCCATCTTCTCCCCCGGATCCGTCGCCCTCCTCAATTCCCGGGGGCTGCCGCCGCCGCTGGACGGAGGCATTTCGCGTCGACGCCGTCGCCTCCGCCAGGTAATCTCAGTCCCTTCCTACGCCTTCTGTAATCCTCTTGTTCCGGTCGTATGATCTCATTCGAAACAGATTCCAACAGTTTACTTGTTAATATGTGTCCGAGTCTTGCTGGTTTAGTTTTTTCACGACCTTATGTGAAGGAATATGATGTGCTTGATTGGTCAAAGGGTGATCAAACATTACAGAGTTGGGACTATTACGAACATGATAAAGTGATAATCCCGTTTGGATACTGAGATCGGATTTTTTTTTTGATGGGTGAGATAATAGATTATGGTTGTGGTGACTAGTAGAATTGACATTTTAGATGAATAAATCAGTTAGATTTGGTACGTTTGCTTGTTCTTTTCTTATTTAGATTGGATAGAGATAGTACAAATATAAATTTAGTGGTTTTGGATTATCCTGGTGAAATAAGGCAATGTGATAAAGTTGAATGAACATGGATGTGATTAGCTATTAAAGGTTATGTACCAGCATATTGTTGATACAGCTGGTAAGCGGGTTGAATTTCATAGAGGAGGCCCATGTTCGAATCCTAGAAGCATCATTGTTGGGAGAGGGATTAACCATTAATGTGCTATATCCTCAGGGTTGTGTAAGCAATCAGTCACTTAAACGAACCCAAACTATTTTAAGGATCATTGATTGTATCGGTTGTTCCTCAGTGCGAGTAATTATTGACAATAAACTTTCTGTTATGCAATGAGAATGAATATCCAATTTAATTTTTTTATATTTTTAAAAGATACCAGATAATTTTGTTTATTTGCTTATACTTGGTTCAATTTGTTAGGAGAAAAAAATTAGGGTGCTAACTAAGGTATATTTTAAAAGATACGATACTTGATTCAGTCGTTATCTATTATTTCTTTTTTGAGAGTGATTTGTATCTATTATTTGAAAGCTTAATATTTAGGATTCCAGTTGTTAATTGAGAACTTTCAGTCTTATGTTGCCTAACCATGTCTTGCAGGCTTGAAATACTATTATAGCTATTCTGGATATACATGGAGAAAGCATAAATGGGGTCTGATAGTGGGAATATTTTTATCCGGTCAAACTGGTATGTTTTTTTAATAGCCTTTATTCTTGCATATTAATTGATCATATGGTTCACAGCTTATTTGTGTCAAACTTGAAGTATACCCAAACACATAAAATCAGTTTTTTTTTTTGAGGGAGAAAATCAGTTTTATTTCATGATGGTTTCATTTGGTCTTTTACATATTCATGTGACAGCAGAACAAGTGCATGCTAGCACGTGCTGGTGACACATAAGTGGCCCCAAGTTAACAAACACAAGCTTAAAGTCTTCAGTCATTGAAAAGTTATGGTCAATCAACTGTCTGGCTCAGGATTTTAGTGAAACTCCCATTGTATTGGCATGGGTCTGTAATACCGAAATTTGATGGTTTTTCTTTGCTGCAGTAAAATAAATTACATTTTGGTGTTTTCCATTCATATTGAATGGACCAAAATCGCAGTTTTAGGCAATGGTGCCAGAACTGAACGGGGCATTGAACTAGAAAAGCCTTTGGCTCATATCAAATTGGTCGAATTGATTAAATCGGAAGATCAAACTGCATAGAAAAGCGCCAATATAAAAATATATCAAATTTTAAAAGGATAATCTGATGGCTAGAATGTAACATTACTCGGAAGATTTTGTTTGCATCCAAAAAATTAGAGTTCTAATCTATGTCATATAATTCTATCTTCTAAGTATCATTTTATTCTCAACTCGGTTTTGATTAGATTGAAATAAAAAGAAAGACTAATAATCCGTCTTATAATAACCAAAAGTTAAAGTACAAACAAATATCTACTACAAGCTAGAAAAAAAGATATCTACCACAAGTTAGAACTTAAAATGTGATCCTCGTATAGCACTTAAAATGAAAAACTAAAATCTCAGCTATGAAGTCTGTTACTATTATTTTTAGGGGCAATGAATATATAACAAACATAAAAGATTTAAAAGATCTTCCAGTTATTTTAGTTTTTTACATTTTTTTCCTCAAACTCCATCCTGGCCCACCAGGAGGCACCCACTTAATAATTCCCTTTCCTCACATCGTTTTCCCAATTCACCCAGTCTTGTGCCCACAATTGATTTGAGGACATCAATTGAAGGTTGAAGATCAAAACAAAGGGAAAAAATTTCTTAAGCGATGAGGTTTCAATCGTTCTTTAGGATGCTCTCATCTATCTTGGGCATATGAATCATTGGAGGGTTGGAGACGATGTTGAGGAGGAAATGACAACTGCCGCCAACATAATGCTGATTGCGGAAGGCGAGTTAGGAACAGGAACAAACGACAGTCACTATTTTTGAAGAAGAAAGCATGCTGAGACCGAGCTGCTGTCATTTCCTAAGGAAGAAACAACTTTGAGATTCCACATCATCTTGAAAAGCTTCTTTCATGTATAAGCGATGAAGAAGAAAAAGAAAAGAGTGGCAGATCTCTCTTGCTCTCCATTTTCCATTGTATTTTTTAATTAATCGAGTTGTTCGATTTGGTGAAACTGGTCGGTTGTTAATTTGACCAGGTTGACCAGTTCAATCAACCAATTGTTGCTTCAGATTTGACATTGAATCAAAATAGTTCAGCTGGTTCATGGTTGGACTGCCCGGTCCCGTCCACTCCCATCATGACAATGCTTAATACTTCGGGCAAAAATATTTATTTGGTCCAACCTCCAATTTCGCTATGCTTTCTTTGCAGCAGACAAAGGCACACTGAGAGAAAGACCAAGAGAAAGAGCAAACTCATTTTCTTGAGC
The DNA here is from genome assembly GCA_001647135.1 of Pontederia paniculata. Lineage (NCBI taxonomy): Eukaryota > Viridiplantae > Streptophyta > Magnoliopsida > Commelinales > Pontederiaceae > Pontederia > Pontederia paniculata. The sequence continues at coordinate 11,174 of LTAE01008660.1, read as the reverse complement.
AAACACCTTATATAATAATTTCATAATGTTACAAGATTCTAATATTTTTATACTATTATAAAACTTATCTCTTTTTCTAATATTATAACAATTATTGTGGTATTCTAAACATGTATATTGATCTTTTATATGTTACATTTTTATTATAGTGACTACTACAATGTTTTTTTATAATATTATAGGATTTTATATTATGTTACATCAAATTTAGATTTAAAAAAACTATTACAATATGTGTTTTTTCTAAAATTTTCTGATTTTTGAAAATATTCAAATAGATGCATCTGAACACTCATTTCGATTTTTTTCATGGGTTTATGAACCGGTAGGTAAGGTACTTTTTGAGAAGTGCCTTGCCATGGATTTTGAAAACCCATGGGAAAATTCCAAAGGCATCCAAACAGGGCCTTAGTATATCCTGCAGTTTCTCTGGACGTAGACTTTACTGAGTTTCAGCGAACTTCATCCTTTGTTCCTTTCCCTGGATATTGATTGTGAACTTTGTATCCAATTATAATCTTAATACTTGATGCTGCTGCAGGAATTATTCTTGGATCGATTGGGAACCCAATCTTTGCGGAAGATGCTTCTATGTCTGAACTGGTTACTGAAAATGATCAAGGGGAAGCTTCCGTTACTGGTTTGCGCAGAATTGAGGATGGATCTGTAATTTCAAATGAGCATACATCAAAATGGAGAATATATACAGACAATGCAAGAGATTTATCTCAGAAAGCACGTATCAAATTCTTCATTTTATGTTAGTAATAAATTTGCTAGCTTCTTTTCTCATTCACCATGTTTTCATGGCATGCTTCATTTCTCAGGTTTTCTCTCTAGGCACATTCTGTATTTTTCAAACTGTTTGTCAGTTGATAGTTCACTTATAATGGGAAATAGTTTAACAGAGACATTTTCCTTATATTATTTTTTCTTGAAACTGTTTACTAGGTATACTATTCCACTATTGTGGTTTTTTTTTTCAAATGTATTATAGTCTTTGTTCTGAAACATGCATCTAGAACAAAAGATGAGCAGATTAAAATCGATGCTTAGATGTCTTAATTTCTATCTGTTACATGACTTGAGATGATAATTATATGAGAAGTGCTTGTCTAAGTTTTTGGAAGCAGTATTTGTTCACTTGATGGAGACTCAACTTGATAATGATCAGTTCATAAATTATGTCCTTAGCTCGAGAATGCTAGGAAAATTATCTTGATTTATTAGCTGGTGGACACACCCAGCTGCCATATGTGGCATGAAAAGTGAAGGGAAAAATCAAAAGAAAAAACAAGAAAAATATTCAGTAAAAATAATGCTTAGTTGGCATCCTCTCCAATGTTAAGGAGAGTGGTAACCTTCGCACTTGCCACCCACAAGAAGAAATTTTTTTGTTGGCCAACATCCCTGATACAGGGGAAGTGTTTTATCTACCTTGTGGTGCCAATAGGCTAATCCACAAAAGAAGGAAATAATAGGATTTGCTGGGATCAAAACTCTGGCTCTTAGTCTCTAATTTGTTGCCTAGGGAGGTGACCTGCCACTCTGCACATATCCCCCTCCCTTGTTTTATCCTTTTTCCCTCTCATTCTGAAAAAGAATAGGAGATCCTTTCTCATTATTAATTGCAACCTCAAGAAAAAGTTAAGCCTTCTGGAAAAAGTTGTAGGCAGATAACCACTACAAAAATGACTAGCGCGAAGTATGTACCAGTTAATAGATAAAACCTTGGTTGAGAAACAATCTTCATGAACTTGTCTTCTTTGCTGACAGGGTAAACTAGATGAGGCTGAAAAATACTTCCAAGCAGCTTTGCGAGAGGCAAAAGAAGGATTTGGGCCAAGGGACCCCCATGTTGCATCATCATGCAACAATCTGGTATGTTATGTTTTATTCAATCATTTTGACAATCATAGTGGTTGATGTAGCTTCTGGATTCAAGATGGACTCCATGACCAACAACAGCAATTTAGGCAACTTGGGTAGTGAAGTTACCATGTTAAATTTGTGGAACTGAATGCTGTTTCCTTGTCAGAAAAAAAATGCAATTAAGTTTGTTAAATGTTACAGGTCATTGATGAGACTTTTCTTTTTTGAGGGTGTCATACGCGAGACCTTAGGAAGTTATCTTTGCTTGTAATTTGTAAAATACAAATCACCACATAAATCATGGTAGCAACTGGCAAGTAGGTCAGGACCTTTCTCTTCTGTCACACCAACTTTACAAGACCCAGTCTTCATTTATTGAAACATTCTTGTGTACTTGCTTCTTTATTTTGTCTTAATGGCAACAGATAGGATTAACTTTGTTTCTGTGTTTAATGTGTATCATCTGCTTATGCTGAGTTGATGACAGATTGCTCTTTCAGGCAGAGCTTTACAGGGTTCAAAAGGCATTTGACAAAGCTGAGCCGTTATATGCGGAAGCTATCAGCATCTTGGAGAACTCCTTGGGGCCTGATGACGTAAGGTATGTTTTTCCTTGCATCTTGTAATATGTAGTTGTTATCAGACAAAAAGAAAGAAAACAAATGAATAAGATATTTCAGGATCTCTGAGTATTTTTCTTTAAGTCACTTTCACTTTTTGGTTAAAATATATATTTCAGGAGAAGAGAAACATGTCTTAGGTCTGTATGGTAGTCAAAACTAATAAAGTAAGAAGGTAGAGCTTATACTTTTTCTATCCTGTTCTCAGCTAAGAAAAAAAAACATGTTTTACCAGAATAATTTGTTTCAATACCAAAGTTAGCTGCGAAATTAGAAAACGATTGAATAGGTTGTTTATGGATATTGAACACACATTTTGGAAGCTTATACATGTGTTCCTTGCAGGGTAGGAGCTGCTCTCCACAACTTAGGACAGTTCAATTTGGCACAACGAAAACTTCAACAGGCTCAGAATTGTTATGAGGTAAGCAATGCCGACTTTTATGCCTGTTACTATTGCTTCAATAGTTAAGTAATACTGCTTTTTTGTGCTTGTCACTGGTATACATCTTTCTTCGAAGTTTACCATCAAGCCCTTTGTATAGAAGTTTAGGTGAGTTTTGCCTTTAATTGATTGAAGAATATTAGAGTAAGGTGGGCATATAATTTTACCTTGTCTAATAGTCTAGGTTACCCATATGATTTTCTGTGTATTACACGTGTCTTAACACTTCTGGATAGAGTTTTAACAAACAGAAGTAGTCGACAGTTGTAATCTAGCTGTCCTCCATTAATCATTTACTCTAAACTTATCGAATTTTTCAAGTCTTAGCTCTATGTCACATTACTAGCACTCTGATAGGAGGTTGAATTTGTTTTTTGAAAAGATAGGAGGTTGAAAATATAACTGCGAAAATGAAAATAAGATAACTGTTATTAGTTGTAAAAGCGCAAGAATCTTAAACACAAACACTACTAATAACTTGTCCATTCGAGATGACAAATCTCCACAATAAATAGTCCGCGTGGAGTGGACCAAACTCCAATACAAGGCTAGTAAACAAACTTCTTCCCAAGGACGCTCTAAATTCATAACCCATTCATGTATTTATAACACGCATGAGTTAGTTACTATAACTATAATAAAACTAACAATGAAAAACATGGAATATAGTGGGTTATAACTACCTAATATTAACCAACACGTAATTCTAGATTAATACAAATTGGTATTCTATCAGTACACCCCTCCTAAAATTTTGTCTTGTCCTCAAAGCAAAAGAAGATTGATGATCATTTGTGTTGATTTCTTCAAACTTGTGAAACTTCATCTTTGTATAAAGATGTCGGATATGATGTTTGAGCCACAGTGAACTTTCAGCTTCATCTTTTTTTCCCTTTCGATGTGCATGAAAGCTGATTCTCTGGATTAGTGTTTTTCTTTGTGCTTCCAATGTTATCGTTTCTACTATTTTATAAATTGATGATTTGTAATTGGTTGATAATGCTGAACTATAGGAAATTTGGATCTTCGTTGCTCTGATACTAATGATAGGAGGTTGAAAATATAACTGCGAAAATAGAAATAAGATAACTGTTATTAGTAGTAAAAGCGCAAGAATCTTAAACACAAGTACTACTAATAACTCTCTCTCAAAAAAAAAAAAGTACTACTAATAACTTGTCCATTCGAGATGACAAATCTCCATAATAAATAGTCCGTGTGGAGTGGACCAAACTCCAATACAAGGCTAGTAAACAAACTTCTTCTCAAGGCCGCTCTAAATCCATAACCCATCAATGTATTTATAACATGCATGAGTTAGTTACTATAACTATAATAAAACTAACAATGAAAAACATGGAATATAGTGGGTTATAACTACCTACTATTAACCAACACGTAATTCTAGAGTAAAACAAATTGGTATTCTATCACACTCCATATAGTAACCAATTTTTGTGACCAAATGTCTGCTTATAAATGAAATACCATAAGTTATACCCAAAATTTGACCTATATGCCATATTTATGTATATATTAATCATTGGCTTGTTCATAAGTATGGACGCTACATCCATATTTGAAGGGGGTAAAGTGTAATTATCCATAATAAAAGTTCAATGATGAAGGTCAATAAAATCAGGGTAAGGATTTTCATTTGTTAATATAAAATTTGATGCTACAAATCTCCAAATAAGTCTTATGTAGACCATATCAAAGTCTGCCAAATAAGTGAATCTCGAATGAGATTGAAAATTATAAAGTTTCCTCAACTGCATACCCTCATTACTCATGATCATTTAATGCTATAGGGTTTTATGGATGTGGCAATAATCTTTAATCAATCTATACTTATGGCAATAATTCTAAGAGCCATGCATCTTGCCAGAAGAACATTAGTAGGGTTAATGATTCTTTGCTAATATGGAGAAACCTAGGTATTATGTGTCTTATTGTATAGGAAAGTCATGTTTGTCTTATATCTCGTTCCATTTAGATTTGACCTAGTTCTTTTAGATGCATTCTGCTTTTTTGGACAAAACATTCTGCATATTTGGCTATTATCTATGTTCCAAGCAAAGCCATGTGTTTTTTTCCCCTCATTCTCAATAGTCCTTTACTAAACATTTTGTTCTTTTTCTCTCTCGGTCGGTTGTTTCATGCCATCCTCCTACAGCGGGCTTTAAAGGTAATGATTCAGCATCCCTACTCAAAAGCAACAATTCACAATCGATTCTTATTCCTTGTTGCCATTTGTATTATCTGATTATGAGTACCTAGAAGATACCCTGTTATTTCTTAGAGTTGTGCTCATTTTCCTGTGATACAGATCAAGGGACGTGTCCTAGGCTATGGTCACCCTGATTATTCAGAAACAATGCACCATCTTGGGACGGTAATTGCTTCATTGCTTATTGAGAAATCAATGGTGGTTCTTGTTCTACATAAGTTCTTTGACAATTAGAATAAGCTACATTTCTCAGAGTTCAATTCTCATTGGTTCTGGAAAGACACCTCTTAAACATGCTGTTCTCCTGGTTGTCAAATAAAAAAGGCCTCTTTTATCTTTATCTTCAGAAATTGCTCGTCTTTAGTTTGTTGTGTAAATTAGTTCGTCATTACTTGCTTCCACAGTGCTTAGATGGTATAAATCTTGTGATGCCGTCTCATTTGCAAGTATGTTAGCCTTCAAGTGATTAAGATCTTTATCCTCCTATCAAATTAGCATCAAAGTCACATATTTTGAAAGTCCAGAAATCTGGAAGAGTCAGGAGAAGTTATCTTTCTGCTGCAATGTCCTGCGCTAATCAAGAAACTCAGGCAACTAATTTTAGTTGATGAGAAGCAATTTCGGCAAAGGCTTGCTTTGTAGCACAGCACTTCTCACCATTTGCAACACAGAAAAGGCACCCAAGTATACCTTATCTTGGTAGGATAGAAATCGTGTTCATATTGGGGATATAATGGTGATATGATCTAATATTTAACAAAACTTGTTTTTTAACTCTTGTTCCCTTTCTTAGTTACTCGAGTACCAGCCTTGGTATTGTGTCGGCACATGCTGGTACAGCACCTTGCCAGCTAACCCTGCTAGCCCTTTAATCATTGCTTTCGGTTGCTTCATGCTTTTTAGATCAACTTCTTTTTTCATTTTTTATTCTGATTTCGTTCTTGTTCATTTTTAAGGTTTTGCATCTGCAAGGAAAAGAAAAGGAAGCAAAGGACCTTATTCAAGAATCTATAAGGATACTGGAGGTTTCTTTGATTTTTGATTATCTCAACTTTTTTCATGTCATAGAACTTATTCCACAGATGTTACCACTGATTGTTTATTTGCAGGAAGCTGGTTTAGGGGAGTCAGCAATGTGTATAAGAAGATTGAGATACCTTTCCCAGGTGATGAATTGGTTACACCTCATTTGATCTTTAACATCTTAGGATTGAGTTGATAGTATTGGTGTTAATAGACATTATCTATTCATCTTTTGTAATGCAATTTACTTAGGCTTATAATTGACTTGGTCTTGCAGATTTTGTTGAACTCCAATCAACTAAATGAAGCTGAAAGTTTGCAAAGGAAGATCTTGCATGTCTTGGAATTATCAAAGGTTCGTTATGTTGATGTGCTTAATATAATACTAAAGACCCTTCAAGAAATACTAATGTATTTATTCCAAGCTGTGTGGGTAGGGTTGGCCTAAGGGCTAATGCGTGGCAGGAGTGTACTGCCTTCTTTATGTGTATAGGAAACCAAGGAATGAAGTGCCATAAAGACATTTTATCATCTTGCTATACTGTTTTGGTAAAGCTGCATGCTACAATGTCTACTATTTTACACATCATTATCGGGATATATTACAGATTCAGGATTGAATTAGATCCGGCATGAGATGGAACCCATGATATTCTTCTTCCGGAACAAACTTAAGACTGTTTTTCTCCCTCTTCTTCCCATGCTCTTCTCAGGTTGTGTGTTTGTCTTCCTGTCTCCTTATCTCTTTCTCCATCTTAGCTTGATATCTTCTTCATGGATGATTAGTTGCCGACGTCTGGTGGGATTAGAGCTAATGACTAATCATTTTGTTTAATGGTTTGACTTTTATGTTTTGTGGTGACCAGAATATTGATTATCATGTCTTTCTCATGAAAGAGGTTGTTGTTTGAGAAACCTTGTGTCACAGCACATTTGGTCTTGCTGAAACCATCTGTCCATCCCAAACTTGTGTGAACATGTCACACAACCTAATAGGGCATCAGATTTCTGCTTCATAAATCAGTCAGATAAGTTAACAAATGAATTGCTATAGGGTAAATCTATAAGATTAATACAACTTACAGGGATGAGATAACTTGGAATTTTTTAAACCGTCTTTCTCATACTATATTTCCTCCCCAGTCTTATTATCTTCATGTACTTCTTGTTTTATAGAAGTTTATTGATCTTGGATGAAATTCTCATCCTAACTGCAAAAACCCTACTGCATCGTTGGGTCTGTTTTCCTTGACAACTTTGTGTATGGTGCTTAAGTTTTATAGAAGTAATTGATTCAGATCAAGTATGTTGGATCATGCTCCCAAAACACTTTTGGACATGGTGCTTTGCCCCAATGTATTTAAGTCTAGCCCTGTTTGGCCATGCTCAATTCATTAGTCAAGAGATTCAAGGTTGTCTACACTTGATCTTGCTGATGGTTGACTCAAGTCAACTTAATTAGGTAACTTGATCTCTCTCTCAAAAAAAAAAGAAAAGAAAAGAAAAAGGTAATTTGGACCATGTCAGTTGGTACCTAAGAATGATCAAATCTTACACCATTACAAGTTTCTTTGGCCAATCTCCAATTTTAGCTGATTGGCTGGAACTAGTTGGATAATGACGTTGATCCTTTGTTTAAGACAGTGATTTTGACCAATAAGGAAGATATCTAAGCCTAATATATTTAGATGTTTCTTTTTACTGTTCTGACCATTAGAATCAGTTTGATCCAACCCATCATAACACAACTATGATCAGTGTCCTACATGTTCTTTCTTTGGAGGTAAGAGGGCAATCCAAATTATTTGCGAGACATTATCTACTATCCCCAAACATTCTATAGAAAAAAGTATCTTCAAACTGCAAAATGAATGAGGTGCATCTAGACGACATACATGAGTTACTTGCCCATAATATCAACTTTGCTAATGATGATAGCATGTTTGACTTCATGTGATTTGTAGGGATGGTCACTTGAAACTGCAATTAGTGCAGAAGGATTGGCATTGACTCTTCAGACTCTTGGAAAATTAACAGAAGCACAAGAGCTTTTGGAACGGTTGTACTCTCTAATCTAACCCCTTCTTTTTCTGCTTTGAATTGTCAGAATTTACTTTTGTGTCTAATGATATGATGGCTTAGCAGATGTCTCGATGCCAAGCAAAAAAATCTTCCACAGGATCATGTTCAGGTTGACCATCAACATTGATAACTTGTTGAATTTTGTTTTGATCATATCCTGAACTTTTTTCTCATATCCAGATTGCTGATAAATTATATAGTAAAATGTTAAATACAATTAATGAAATGGATAACCCTTTTTTGTATTAAAGGTGAATGGAAATTGTATAAACTACATTTTTATCCCCTTAAGAAAGACATCTGTAAATGAACAAAGTGAATTAGTCCTTTTAAAAAAAAATAAAAAAACAAAGTGAATTAGTATAAAGTGCAAACGTTCTGCACCAAGCACATCTGGCTATGTGAAGCTAATTATTTTCTCGAAAAAAGCATTATTGTTGTAAGAGAACAAATTGATCAGCCTGTAGGCAGATGGGGACTGGGAAGCCAAAAAATATTATAAGTCTTATTGAACATGATATAGATTAATCACATAAATTCTATAATCATGGAGTTTTGAAGGGTTAATGGGTAGATAGCTAGAAGACTAGAACTAATTTTAGACATAGTAATCATATGTTGCAATGAGAGTTTGTGAAATATGTGAAAGAAATATACTGAGTTGGAGTTTGTGCTGACCAAAGTATTGAAAGTTTTGGAAAACAGTATTGTTCCTCTTCATCAAAATCCTAAAATAAAAATATGCTGAGTGGGCATATTAGCATAAATGTAGAGACGGATAAAAATGTGTCAACTTTATTTATTCTAAGAAATTGGTTTTTTTGAATATCTTAAAGCCTTTAGGTTTGAACTTCGACTTGTTTTCTTAGTTCAATAGCATAAAGCTTTTTATTGGAGCATTTATAGATTTTTCACATATAAATTAATTGTGAATAACATAAGGAAAAACTGGTTATTGACATTATTTTATTTCCATTAGTAAATTTATCAATAGTAAATAGTATGCATATGAATATATTACTTGTTCATTTCTATTTTAGATATCTTCCAGTTATCTTCACTTGGCAAGAATGTCCATGCTGAAAGCTAATAATCTGCGGAGGGCAAAAGTTTCTGAAATAAAATATGAACTGGACAAGGCGAAGTCTCTTTTAGAGAACTCAATAAGGTATACAACTTCCCCCTCTCAATCGTGATGGATGTCTGGATAACCTTTGATACGTTGCACCTATAAAAAAATAGTGATCCCCTCATATTTAAGATTAGTATGAAGAATCCGCAAAAAAAACTGAAAACCTAAAGACTGACCCGACATAAAATGTCTAGGTTTTTCCAAATCCGAAAAAAACCTAGGCAGTTTTTAAAATTTAAAATACCACCTAGGAGCCTGATTGAGACCTAAATAATTAAATTATATAAATATATACATTTTTATTATGTTTTAAATACTTTCAATATATATAAATTTACTCAATTAATATAAAAGTTATGTGAATAAATATTAAAAAAACTGTATAAGCCATAAATAATGATAGGGAAACATATAATATGTGGTCGATGTTAATTTATAAATTAAAGTATCTCTTAACATTATCATAAATATAAAATTGCTAAAAATATAGGGCCCGGAAAAATCCCCCAAAAAATTGATAAGGTTTTTTTAGTTCTAAAACATCTTTCTAAAAGGTAGGGTGGTTCTTTTATCCCTAAAAAACCACCCACCGCCTACCACTTTCACCTCTACTGCTAATAACTTGTCAATTCGAAAAGACAAATCTCCATAACAACTAGTCCACATGGAGTGGACCAAACTCCTAATACAAGATCGCTAAGCAAACTTTTCGAAGGCTGAAAATAAAGTTGAAACCCATGTATTTACAACATGAGTTAATTATGACAACTATATAGTATAACTAATAATGGAGAACATGAATATAACTACCCACTAATCTATTAATCAGCCAACTATTTTTTTAACTATTGCAAACGATATCTTGTTAGTAAACCCACCCACCCAAAAAGGTTTTTGGCTTGTCCCGAAGGCAAAAAGAAGAAAATTGATTGATAATTTTCTGCAAGTATGATGTCTTCAAACTTAAGAAACTCCATCTTGGTGTAAAGACGTTGTAGAGGATGTTTGGACCACCATGAACTTTCTTCTGTAATGTATACGAAAGCTGATTTCTCCTTGATGCAATTGTTTTTCCCTTTGTGCTTCCACTATTGTTGCATCTACAATTGACGAACAATGCTGAAAATCTTGGAAACTTATATCAAAAGGTACTAGGTGGATGGGTGTAAAGGATCTTTCCTACTCTTATACTAATGATATAGGCTGGAAATATAAATGACAATAAGTCTTAAGAAATGAAAATAATTGTTATTAGTAGTAAAAGTGCAAGAATCTTAAACACAATTGCTACTAAATAACTTGTCCATTCGAAAGGACGAATCTCCATAATACATAGTCCATATGGAGTGGACCAAATTCCAAATACGAGGTTGATAAACAAAATTTTCAAAGTTTGAAAATAAAGCTAGAACTTGTCATGTGTTTATAAGATGAGAAGTTTGTTACGATAACTGTCACACCCAAATGAATATATAGATAAACATGCTCATTCCCAAGATCCAAGTTAGAAATATTACAATTCTCAAAGTAAACATCTCAAAAACTTGATCTTATATTATACATCAAGATCCTTGATTTCATACATCCCAAAATTTAATGTTTCATCTTCTTACATGCCACATCAAAACTTATAAAATAATACAAAATGATCACTACCAAAATGGCTCAAACTTAAAGTTGATTCTTGTCTTTCCTTATCCAAACCCAAAGTCAAGTAGTCCACCTTAGCTCAAGAAAGTATTTGCCTTTGTCAACCTGGGCGGTTCAATA
>LTAE01008659.1:6924-20112 GCA_001647135.1 Pontederia paniculata | reverse complement strand
CGGTCGCCCTCTTCACATCTTTGGTCGACCGTTTATGCTTCTGCTCCCCTTCACATATATTCTCCTTCCAATGCTGGTCGACCGCTTCATGTACTTAGAACGCCCATTGCACACTTGTAGTTCTTCTGATATATATTACGTGTGCATCGGTCGTCCATTCCTTCAGCTCAGGTCGACCATCCCTCTGAACTTGAATATATCATGTTTCAGAAATCAGCTCAACAAGTTTATCAGTACAGGCTGAGTTCACTTACAAATTTGTGATTATTCAAAACATTCTCGGGATCCTAGATTCAACACTTAGTTACATATCTTCAAAATCTATGAAATTGCAATAGAAGTTATTAAATTAATGTGATATGTATAATGAATAGTTGATTGATATCATAGGACTTATGACTCGCCTATATAAGATGTTCAAAATCATCCATTGCAACATGTTGAGAAAAAAAAAATGTGTTAGTCCGAATAATTAAAAAAATTATGCGTATTGTATTAAAGTTTAGAGTAAAATCATGTGCAGGCAATATTGCTATTTTTTTACATTGACTAAATCAACATAAACATTCAAAATTTACGTTGCAACAATTTCATTGTCGAGGTTAAACAAACCAAATTTTCTAATTTTCTAGCTCCAGTAATGAGCACTAATGGATAGTATTAGCGAAAATAGAATGTAAAAAAATATCCATTGGTAGGAGCATATGCATGGAGTTACAATATTATAAAGAAAATTAAACGTAAAGGATGATTCATTTTAACTCTCAGTAAGAGACATAAAATATGCTCCTAAATCTAACAAAACAATGTTGAACCTAGTCCTAGGTGGCGTAAAAGGTAATGACAAAGTATCATACTGAACATCCGTTAAATTCTAAAGATATTTCAATTACTTCGTATAATATGTTGCGGATAAGCTCAACCTATCTTTGACTACTAGGTACGGTGACTAGGTTGAGTTATGACTAAAAAAATTGTAAAAGAAACAAAGATAAAATATTATTCATTTTGCTCTTATTTTGAGAAAAAAAATATTGGCTTGGGTTTAGAATGAGATTAAGTATAATAATAATAATAATAATAATAATAATAATAATAATAATAATAATAANTTCATTTTGCTCTTATTTTGAGAAAAAAAATATTGGCTTGGGTTTAGAATGAGATTAAGTATAATAATAATAATAATAATAATAATAATAATAATAATAATAATAATAATAATAATAATAATAATAATAATAATAATAACAACAACAAGTACACTCATTGAAATGTGCATATAGAAACATTATTTGTGCAATATACATTTAATAAATCATTTGATTTTATAGTACACACACCATTTGAAATGAAGCAATAATGATGCACATTATACTCAAGAAGTGCATCAATCTAATAATATTGACAAAATTAATATCCTTTGAATTGAGAGAATGAAGATTGTGAAGAAAAACATATTAACAATCAACTTGATGTTTATTCATTTGATTGTGGTGTTGTTTTAAACTGAACACTAAATGGTCCACCAAAACAATGTGCTTACTTTATGTGATTGTTCCACTATAAAGCTTAATGATTCTTCGAAAGACAATGCCAAAATCCTTTGTTATGCCGAAACTAAAACATGTTTTCCTCTTCATATGCACTTAAGTAAGCCTATCATTAAGAAGTTGCATCCATTACTTATTAATTGCCTTAACCTTTTATGATATATATAAAAAGAAAAAATATTAATATAAGATCTATCAAATAAGTAACAAATTCATGAAGAAAATATGAAATCGAAATTGAAATATTGTCAACTAAACAATTTATGCTTAGATGAAAACTACTAATAAAAGGGCAAAAAACATTGATACTATTTCATAGAGCAGTTTTTGCTCTACATACATGAAAATTACTATAAATAGTAGCAAATTTATCGCCCAGACATAAGATATAAAATGTGACACCTATTACTACCATATGCTCTCCCATCCAAAAAGCAAATATCAATAACCATATGTAAACAATTTAATTTTAGATGAATATAAGAGAAATTTTCTTATCAAAATTATGTACTTTAGGATTTATATAATAGATTTAACATAGAATAGTTAGATCAATGACCGAGAGGTTCGTACTTCAAAGATATTTATTTGAACATTCGCCATCACGATCACTCTCTAAGAATCACATACATGATTTCCCTAATGAGTATCCACGCCAACATCAAGATGAATTTGCAATCGAAAAAGCTAGTAGATCAAGATGAACTTGAAGTCGGAAGGGAAAAGCTCGTAGGATCAATTAGAGAAATCTCATAAGAGGATAAAAAAGATGTTGAATCTCCTAATATCTCAGAGAGATGGTTGTAACTAACTCAATCTATTTCTTCTTTTTAACAAGCATCATCATATCTCTGATCAACTTTTAATCGTTTGATTGACTATCAATAATGGTAATTAGAGTTAAGGTTTACTTACTTGCTAACAAACTTGAACTTGTATTAACTTAATTTATCATGTATTATATGAAGAAATTTTATTTGCATGTGCTACACCTAGCACATCTCATCAATTATTTAAATATGTTATTCAATAGTCATCTTTAATGTCTTGTCTATGTAAGTACTCATTAGGTTCACATCATTATAGTCATAAGAACTTCATATACAAATAATATCATCTGTTGATGTTCTTTAACTTATTGCATAGTCAATAATATGTCATGGCACTATATGATGAATCTTTGAAATGACTATCGTGTGTATAATCATTTTACCATTTCTATGATCAATTTGAGAAAAATAGAACATGATAAAATATTAGATCCCTAATCTTGACATGAATTGATTAACTAACGAAGATATGGTGTGAACAGAGAACGCATTCTCTTCATGTTATGACCATAGACTTTTCATCATTCTTTATTGATCACTTAAAATTTCCCTCCAATAGTAGTCGTAAATTCCTTTTGAAAGAGAAAAATGTCAAGATTTCAGAAGTATGACAAGCTTGCAGCTAAAATTGAAACCTTGTCAGCTTAGATATCCTAAAGAACACAAGAACCAATATTTCAAACACGATTGCAGGTAAAATTGAAAACTTATAATTGAGAGGATCTTAAAGAACTAACTTTTCGGCCATTACAAAATTAGGAAAGTACAAAAATGAGAATAGAATGCAGGAAATATAAGACGACTACCTTCACTGGAAGATTAACTCCGGAAGCTTTCAGAGTCACGAGTACTTCAGAGTCACGAGTACTTTTATCTTATCAAATAAAATGCAGAAAGGCCTTTGAAATATGTAGGTAAGTTAATTTTACCATTGTTTAATATTTGACTTCAAAATTGACATTAGATAGATAAAGGATTCATGCTCACTAACCAATTCAATCTAACTAGATTCAAGATATTGTAGCCTGTTGGTATATATAAAAGAGCAGAGGGATAATAGTATTTATGTTTCAAAGATAGTGCAGATAGTCTCTTAAAACATTTCCAGACAGCAGAGCAGAATTTAACAGTCTACTATGACTAGAAAAAAATTTGAGCAAGGAAAGGACGACAACAAATTATAGTTGGAGTCTGTTTTTGTTAACAAAAAACGAGAAGTACTAATGTGTAAGGTGAGCTCTGCAAAACCCGAAGCCTCCAAAACCAAAGACAGAAAATGAGTAACCAAAACAAAACCCCAGTAGCTAATAAAAGAAGATGCTTGATGTATAATATTTTCTATGTAGCATCTCTCTTCCCCGATCATCCACATTGTGGCAAGTCCAGCAGCCAAAGACCGCCGCCACCCTGTGCTAGCATGTGTACCTAGTACCCTCAGCGAGTCCCAACATGCATATACTCCAGAACAATCAATACATGTGGATTCCAAGTGACGCCATATCTCTGAAGCAATAGGACATATGAAGAAGAGGTGAACGACGTCCTCTTCCTCCGAGCCATAAAGAGTGCATCTAAGGTCTGCATATGGCACCCATCTGAGTCTGTAAACTCTAGTGAGAATCCTCCACGTCACACAAGTCAAGCAAAAATCCTGACTTTAAGCGGTGTGCGTGAGCGCCAGATGCAACTACAAAATTGACCTTAAATATAGAGCAAGATAGGAACGTGGATAAAGGAATCATCAATCTATGGAAAACCAGAGTGAGAATAGTATTGTCCTATAAGTAATGAAACTGCTAAATCAAGCACTAACATTGTTAGGGAATCATATTTGCCACAGTTTTGGCAAAGAAGAGATGATTGATCTAAATTTCAACTCAACATAGTTTAAACAACAAAGGGGTATTTTTTTTTTGAGAGAACAACAAAGGGGTATTGCATAGGATAATTTAAAAAAGAGGATGCGATTTTGAAAATGGGCATCACATGTAATTAGATCAAATTTATATAAAATCAATATGGCAAATAAAATAAGAAAAATCAGTAACATCTAAGAAAGTACCAAAATTTCAATTAACATAGGATATAGATAATACATTAAATCAATGGGAATATATAAATGCAATGGAGGAGAACCTTCCAAGTAAAAGAGCACTCATGGATACGATTCCTCCCGGCATTATAATGCACCACATTTGGCCCATAAAGGTGAATAATATGCAAGTGAAGACTGATATTGTAGTATCCAACATGTCCTCTCTAAATCAAGAAATTTCTAGTTCATAACTTCATATCATGTTTTTACCATCTTTCTCTAGGTCTTCCATCTGGAAACGCGGGCTCGAGAACTTTATCTTCAGTAGTTCTTGATCCATTAACCTCTAGTGGTTTTTTACCTTCAATATGTGTGCTTTCGCTGTCATCAAAATGTGGTGGCACTTCATCCTCTTCATCGCTCCAATCATCCTCTCCATCATCATCATCATCATCATTGTCGTCGTCATCAAATTCACTGCCCAATTCATCAAACACTGAACCATCAGCATCAGAGAATTCTTCTTCATCATCATCTTCATCCACATTTCCTGCTTCTTTTGTTCTGGTAGCCTCACTTTCCCTTCGCATACCCCTTCCTGGAAACCTAGGAACCACAACAAGAGCACGCAACTTCTCCTTGAGAAGCAGCAATTTGTCCTTCTCAATCAATTGAGAATCACGGTAGGCTTCACGAAGAAACACCGAATCCCTGGTGCCCTTCAGTGACACATAGAACATATCAGGGTGTCTGATCAACATTCCCCGCACCTGCTGTGAGAACCTGAATTCCTCCCTGAAATGAGTCAGGTGATCGACCAATGTCCTCTTCTCCAATGTGAGGCTCAGCATCTCATGAACCACGCAGCAGGCGTGCTTTTCCTTCTCTAGTGTGCCCGGCCTCAACTCTGAGAAATCAGAATATGGAGAAATGTAAGGCATCTCCTTAAAATAAGTGATCCTCCTCATCTCCCCTTTGGACAAGTTGAGTCCCCGGGGCAACTTCACCCTCCTGAACCTGGGCTCCCTGTCGATGATCAAGTTCCGTTCCTCAGCCTCTCGATTTCTGTTCTCCTCCTCTGCCATCTCCGCTGCCGATACCGCGAGCTCAGGATCCCAGTGAGTGAGCTCGAGCACCGGGCCGCGGTCAGTCCGCACCACCCTGAAGTACTGTGGGTACCTCTCGCATATTGTGTCCCTGAACTCCGAGGGCAGCCCGAGATCGTGCTTCAAGTGGGCGATCTTCTCCAGGGGGATCCTCTTCTCCAGCGACATCATGAGCAGCTTCCGCAGCTTGACGACGAGCATATCCTCCATCTGATTCTTGACCTGGAGCTCCTCCAGGTAGATGCGCTCGGCCTCGGGCGTGAGGCGGAACCTGAGCGAGTAGACGCCCTCCTCCACGATCTGGAAGACGGCCGGGAATCGCTTGAGGAGGGCGATAAACCGGCGCTTACGCGTGAGCCCGAGGTCGCGGCGGAACCGGCCGAGGTCGCGGAGGCTCATGATGCGGTCCGGCTGCTTGACGAGGATGTCGCGGATCTTGAGCACCAGCTTCAGCTTCTTGTCCCGGTCGATGACGTTGTCGAAGGGCAGCTCCTTCCGGCGTTTGACAACTCCGGCCACGGGGTTGAAGCGGAAGCCGCCGCCGCCGCCATGCCGCGTGGGTCTGTAAGGGTCGGCATGGCTGCTGCTCCGGTGGAGAAGAAGGCTTCGTCCTAGGAAGGGCGTCCTGGGAGAGAAGGAGAGGCGCGAGGTGGAAGATGAGGTGTTGGGAACGTGAGAGGAGAGGAGAAGGGGGAAATGGACCAAATGCTTGGGATTTGAGGACGACGCGAGTAGCTTTGGATCCATCGCATCAAATTTTGTTCCAAGAACGCGAGAGAAATTTTTTGAAGAAAAAAAATTAAATAGGTGATATGTTCTTGGAATTTAGAGCAGAAAACAATGCCAGATTTGATTCCAGAAAAAAAAAACAAATAAAATTGGACGTCTGTTTCGGTGGTTGGCGATGAGAAGGAGCAGGAAGAGGTGGAGGGGTTTTGGATGAACAAAACCCTTTCGGGATATTTTTACGAGATGACTGTTCGGGATTATCCCAGTTTTTGAGGACATTAAAGTCTTTTCACATTTAAAGACCATTTTAGGGCCGTAAGAAATGAAGCAGGCGAGGAGCTGTGTAGGCCGCAGGATCCATTTATTTCATTCAAAATAAGCTAAAAGAAATTTGTTTTCTGAAAGAATATTTCAGCATTTGGTTTTGTAATAAACATCGCATCAAATACTAGATATTTTTTTATTTTTTATGCATATAATAATATTGAAGGCAGTTTGATGAGAGAAAATATTTCTCCCTAGGATCATATTTTGGTTTCAGAATAAGAATCGAAATAGAGCTTTATTGTATCTTTTTCTTTTTTTTTTGAACAAAGTGACATATCAACTAAGAGGGATAAAATTGTCATGACAAATATTATTCTCATCAATTTTGCTATTTTTATATATAACTTTCGTAATTACGTATTCTTGACTCAAACTCCTAAAAATATTTAATTTAATAGAATAAATACATTTATCTTCAATAATATCATTTAAATGATATAGAGACTTAAATGTGTGTGCAAAATACAATAAGTATATATCTTTTTTATTATCATTATTAGCAATTTATTGATAATAATATAAAATGTGTTATACCTAAAACCTGTATCAAGTGAATCATGCTAAAAATTATAAGGTTTGTGCAAAGTGGATACTCAATTAATACATTAATTCTAAGAGCTTGATGGGATAGTGATTTATTTCTATCATGGAAATAAAAATCAACAAAATTGAATTCACCATTTGTCGATTGAAAATCACATAAAACTATGTATGTTATGCCATAATGAAAACCTTTTACACTCTTTAGGTCACAAGAATAATTGCATTAAGATAGTACGTACAAGGGAACCAAGCTAGTTGTTGTAGACATAATAAGTTGTAATTCACCACACAAAACTAATATCCATCAGTGTATCACATATGGGGATGGTCTTATTATTTTGATTTAGGAGCTGGTGTTACTGTTGTCACATCTACTCGGAGTGGATCAGCTTTAAACTCGAAAGCTCCGCAAGAGGCAATTTTCTTGATGTTACATGGAATGGTAAATGTATGCAAATACAGGATAGATAACTTACTACTATACTAGCACCATAAGTATGCAATTCACAAAATGATGAATGAATCAATTAATCCTTATTTTTAAAATCAAATCCGCATAACCCATGAAAATGACAAAAGCACGTAGGTTTTGAAAATTCATAGTTTTGCATGTTTCTATTCATATTATACACTTTGGATACATAAGTTGTCCTTTTTCAATGCAAAAGTTGGACCAAAACTCAAGAGGATATGAAGAATAAGTTATTGCATTAAACATTTTTATACAGATTTAATGATGGTGTACCCGGGCACACCATGTACCCTGTGTAACAAATCGTTCGATCTGAAATCTACAGTATATCTTATTTAAGATTATTATTTTTTGTTTATTTTTTCAACCGTAGATCTCAAATCCAACGATTTGTTACACAAGGTACATGATGTACCCGGGTACACCATCATTAAAATCCTTTTTATACGCACGTTTAACTTATGTTGTTGTGCCTTGAATTATGATATCATATACTTGAAATTCTAAAAGAAAAAAAATGAGAAAAAAATATGTGGCGGTAGTCGAGGGCTTTGACCGGTAGGCTCAAGCTTGTAGCTCTCCATCGATTCCTATGAGGGTGGAGGGTCGAAGAGCCCCATGATATTGAATTAAGATTTTTATGATATACTCTTCTTTTTTATAGTAAAAACTCTCAGGTGGTGACCTCCTTTGTTCGTGGATATTTTTTTTCTTGTTCACATCAATCAAGAGAATTTTACCACGTTAAAATCTCAGTGTCAATCTTTTCTTCTCACTTTTAATTTTATTGTTCTGATTTCTTATTGTTGTTGTGCTTTGAAATATTATACCCTATACTCAAAATTGAAAATAAAATGAGAGAAAAAAAAAAAGAAATTTTTGGCAATAGCGAAGAGCTTGGGTCGTTAGGCCTAAGCCCGTAGCCCGACACTGATTCTCATGGGAGGTGTGGGGGCGAAGTCTCCTGTGATATAGACCCTTATAAATAAGGATTAGGATTTTATGATGTACTCTCTTCTCCTGACATAGTGAAAACTCTTTGGTAGCGGCCTCATTTGCCCGTGGATGTTTTCCTCTTGTTCACATTGATCAAGAGAATTTTACTACGTTAAAAATCTGTGTCAATCTTTCTTTCTCGTTTTATTCGTTATTTTAATTCTTGGTCAATCTCTTGCCCTATATTCCCAACAAATTGGTATCAGAGCACGAGGTTTTTCGCAATTATTTTTTTGACGATGACTACAATGAAATTTGACATCGAGAAATTTGACGGCAACACAATTTTCTGTGTGTGGCAAGTTCGGATGCTTGCCATCTTGATTTAGAATAGATTGAAGAAGACGTTATCGGGAAAGAAATCTGATACTATGGAGACGTTCGCTTGGGAGGAACTTGATGAGAAAGTCATGTCCGCGATCAAATTATGCCTGATGAACGATGTTCTTCAAGAAGTCCTCGCAGAGAAGACGTCAGCAGATCTATGGCTAAAGTTGGAAACTTTGTACATGACAAAAATTCTAGCGCATTGACTTGTGTTGAAGCATTGGTTGCACACTTTCGTATGACAGAAGGTACATTGATCAGATCTCATATTAACAAGTTTATTACCCTTATCAATGATTTGAAAAACGTAGATGCTAAGGTTGATGATAAAGATTAGACATTATTGCTTCTATCCTTTTTGTCATCTTCATATAAAACCTTTAAAGAAACTATGATCTACGGTAGGGACAAATTTACTTTTGATGATGTGAAAGGAAGACTTCTGAGTAAAGAAAAATTAGACAATGAATTGAGATTCAGCAGCAAATCAGAAGAGCATGCCTCATGTTTGATCGCAAGAGGTAAACATCAAATAAGAAATATGAATCAAGATAGATCCAGATCTAAATCGATGCATAGAGATAAAGTCTGTAATTATTGTAAGAAAAAGGGTCATATCAAGCCAGAGTGTTACAAATTGCAAAACAAAAATAAGAAGTTAAATGAGAGCAACGAAAAGGGAAATCAGAAGTCAAATGTTGTAGATGCTAGTGTAGTCGAGAGCGAATATGAAGATGTTTTGGTTGTGACATCGACTAATAAATTCAGATCTTCGAATGAATGGATTCTTGATTCTGGATGCTCGTATCATATGTGACCTAATAAGGACTGGTTCTCCACATGCAAGCCGATTGAAGGTGGAGTTGTTCTTTGGGCAATAATGTAGCTTATAAGATAATGGGTATTGGATCTATTCAGATTAAGATGTATGATGGAGTCATCCGGATCTTAACAGATGTCAGACATGTTCATGATCTAAAAAAGAATCTCATTTCTCTGGGTGTTTTGGACTCAAATGGTTGCAAAATTGTTATGAGTCAAATGGAATGAAGATTTCTCGGGGTGCTCTTGTGCTGATGAAAGGTTCAAAAATTGGTAGCTTGTATGTGCTTCTTGGTTCAACTGTAACAGGTTCAGTAGCTATTTCATCATTCATTTCAGAAGAAGATTCTACAAAATTATGGCACATGCGTTTAGGTCATATGAGTGAGAAGGCATGCAAGTTCTAAGCAACAAAGGTCTTCTTCCAAGGTCAAAAGTTGAAAAGTTAAAATTATGTGAACATTGTATTTTTGAGAAACAAAATAGAATCAGTTTCAATTCGGCAATTCATAGGACGAAGGGAATCCTAGATTACATCCATTCATATTTATGGGTCCTTCTCAAATTCCTTCAAAGGGAGGTAATAGATATTTGCTTATATTTATTGAGTGACTTCTCTAGAAAAGTTTGTGTCTACTTCTTGAAATGTAAAGATGATGTCTTTGAGACATTTAAGTTATGAAAAACTTTGTTAGAAAAACAAACTAGAAAAGTTGTTAAGAGACTGAGAACAAATAATAGACTAGAGTTTTATGGTTCAAAATTTAATGACTTCTGTGAGAAAGAAGGTATTGTAAGACATCGCATAGTTGTAAAGACTCCATGACAGAACGGCGTCGCAGAAAGAATGAATAGAACTCTACTTGAAAGAGTTTGATGCATGTTATCAAATGCAGGATTAAGAAATGATTTTTAGGCAGAAGCTATCAACCTGGCATGTCATTTAGTCAATCAATGCCCCCATCGATCATTGAATTTGAAGATTCCTGAAGAAGTATGGTCAGGTTGTCCTCCTAATTACTCACATTTAAGAGTTTTCGATTGTCCTACATATGCATATGTACATGATAAAAAAACTTGAACTTAGAGCTAGAAAATGCATACCTTTTTGTTTTAAATCTGGTGTTAAATGTTATAGATTATGATATCCTGAAACTAAGAAATTTATTTTGAGTTTTGATGAATTTGTGATGCTTCACTCGAGAAAAAAGTTATTTGTGATTAATGATACGAAAAGCATAATGTTTTGGAGAAGGTGGAGCTGGAACTTATCAATTCTTCTGATGAAGATAAAGATGTTCAAACTAGAGATATTGCTCCTAAAGTTCAAGCTTCTCCTGAGGCTTAGCAACAATATATGTTGGCTCGTGACAGACAGAGGAGAGAAATAAAGGCACCACGAAGATTGGGTTTTGAAGTTTTGATAGCTTATGCTTTAAGTGTTGTTGAAGATATTGAATTTCCTGATCCTTCCACATATAAAGAAGCTATACAAGCTTCAGATTACACCAGATGGGTAATAGTTATGCAAGAGGAGATGAAGTCTCTACAAAAAAATGGCACTTGGGAGCTTGTGAAATCACCTATTAACAAGAAGATTGTTGGCTGCAAATGGATGTTTAAGAAGAAGGAAGGACATAGTAATGAAAACACTAAGTACAAGGCAAGGTTGGTTGTAGAAGGCTATAGTCAGGTGAATGAGTTGATTTTCATGATGTGTTCTCTCCAGTTGTAAAACATACTTCAATTCATACTTTACTTGCTATTGTTGCTATGCACCATCTTGAACTTAAGCAGCTAGATGTAAAGACAATCCTATATGGTGATCTTGAAGAGAATATATACATGGAGCAACTAGAGGATTTTCATGTTGAAAGTAAAGAAGGTCATGCATGTCATTTTAAGAAGTCCTTGTATGGACTTAAACAATCTCCTCATCAATGGTATAAAAGGTTTGACTAATTTATGTTGAGTATTGGTTTTATGAAGTAAGTATGATAGTTGTGTTTATTTGCATCAGCTTGCTGACAGATCCTTCATCTATTTGTTGGTATATGTTCATGACATGTTGATTGCAGCTAAGAGTATATATGAAATCAACAGTTTGGAAGTTAAATTAAGTTCTGAGTTTGGTATGAAGGATCTTGGAGCTGCTAAGAAAATATTGGGGATGGAGATCTCTAGAGATAGACACTCAGGAAGATTTTTTTCTCTCTGAGCAAAAATATATTGAAAAAATCTTGGAGCGATTTGGAATGCATGATGCAAAGTCAGTTAGCACCCCTATTGTAGCACACTTCATACTCTCAGCTTCATATTCTCCACAATCAGATGATGACATAAGGTATATGCCAAAAGTTTCATACTCTAGTGCAGTTGGTAGTATTATATATGCTATGGTTTGTACTCGTCTAGATATATCTCATGTAGTTAGTGTTGTTAGTAGATACATGTCTAATCCAGGGAAGATGCACTAGCAAACAGTTAAGTGGATTTTGCGTATATGAGAGGTACTTCTGAAGCATGTTTAGAATTTGGTAGGAGTACAGTTGGTCTGATTGGTTATGTTGATTCATATTTTACAGGAGATTTGGATAGAAGAATATCTCTCATATGTTATATTTTTACTATTGGTGATTGTACTGTTAATTGGAAAGCTATTTTGCAGGACACAATAGCATTATCCACCACTGAAGCAGAGTATATGGGTTGTTATTGAAGCTGTAAAGGAAGTCATCTGGTTGAGAGGAATAGTTGAAGAATTCAACATGAATGAGGAAGCTACTAGCATATACTGTGATAGTCAAAGTGCAACACACCTTACAAAAGATGCATCATGAAAGGACAAAACATATTGATGTGAACTATCATTTTGTTCGTGATATATGTTGAATCTAGGATCCCGAGAATATTTTGAATGATCACAAATTTG
Source organism: Pontederia paniculata (assembly GCA_001647135.1). NCBI lineage: Eukaryota > Viridiplantae > Streptophyta > Magnoliopsida > Commelinales > Pontederiaceae > Pontederia > Pontederia paniculata. Next base: position 7,440 of record LTAE01008659.1, on the reverse strand, counting down.
TAAGTGAACTCAGCCTGTACTGATGAAATTGTTGAGCTGATTTATGTAACAGGATATATTCATGTTCAGAGTAGTGGTCGACCTAAGTTGAAGGAATGGACGACCAGTGCACGCACAATTTATATCAGAAGAACTACATGTGTGCAGTGGGCGTCCTAAGTATATGAAACGGTCGACCAGCATCAGAAGGAGAATATATGTGATGAGGAGAAGAAGCATAAATGGTCGACCAAAGATGTAAAGAGGACGACCGATAATGGAGGATATACATATGGAGGGATCAGAGGTAGATCGGTCGATCAGATATGGAGAAAGGACGACCGGAGTAAAAGGCTGAACCGAGGAGGTCACCCGATTATTGATGAATGGGTGACCCCAAGAGAACAACTTTCAATACAAGGTTGGGTAGTGGTCGTCCCGAGGGCTCAAGAGGAGATAGTGGACGACCGGAAGACTGCCAGGCTGAGGAGTGGACGTCCAGAGAGCTCAGGGTGGAGACAGTGGACGACCAGAGCA
>LTAE01008658.1:0-20113 GCA_001647135.1 Pontederia paniculata | reverse complement strand
GCCCTTGAAGAAGGAGTTAGTGATCTTCGGAGACATCGGGTGCGGGAAGACCGGAGCGGGGACGTATGCCAGGAGTTCGGCCGAACCTCGTCAACAAACATTGTGTTTGTGTGCCTATTTATTTTTCTCTGCTCTCTCTTCTCTATACTTGTTCATATTGGCATCTATGTGCTTTCGCTGTTTAGACTAACCTAACGATTTAAAGTAGCAAAAGTTTTTAATACACCAATTCACCCCCACCCCCTCTTGGTGTCATTCCGATCCTACATATTAAATCACCCTTAATGGGTTAACTAACAAACCACACCCTACTCTCTCCTTAACGGATCAAGGCAACAAGTCATGAATTGCAAAACGAATTACTCACATTGCACAGTTAATGATGAATGCAGAATTTAGACTGAGGCAAACATGATATGAAAAATGAATACTAATAACGATACAAAAGTCTGAAAAACATATAAGCATTCAAAATCTAATAATAAGTGATCATAAATGAAATTCGTCCTAAGAAAATTACAGAAAACTAAGATAGATTGTTCATCCCAACATAAAGTGGAACATGAAATACTCTTTCTAGTAAGTAGACAACTCTGAACCGCCTCCTTAACGGATGATCAAACTGTTCCTTGTCTAGCAGCCCTTCGGGAGTAATGCTTTGTTCTCTGACTTCAAAGTGCAGATTGACGGCTCCTAGTATCCTTCTTAGGTTCCAAATCTCCTTATACTTAGGGTTTCTAGGGCTGAAAGTAGAGTCTTCGTTGAGCCTTTAGATCAAAACCCTTTTCGACCAACGGTGCTGATTGAAACTTCATCAAAATAGCCCTCATGTCACACAAGATAACTCTCAAATAGGATCTCCAAAGTCTTAAATCAAATTAAAATCTTCCTGGCCATCAAACCGCTTCGAATTCACAAGTATATCATCGTCCATATCTTCATCACGGTCCATGACAGAATATCACGGCCTGTAAGTTCCTCTGATATGTCTCTGCTCAATATCTTACGGCCTGTAATGCTTTCTTATGACCCATGACTCGAGTATCAATCTGATGTCGCCAAACCGTCTTCTAAGACTTATGGCCCGTGACTACAGTTCACGGCCCATAATGAAATGAAGAGCAATTGATGGCGCTCCTATTGATGTTGTGACTTCTGATAACGTCCCGTGAATAATGGCATAATGACCCGTTACATGATGTCACGGCCCATGAAGTTCTTGAATGTGAGTTGATGCCCTCTGTAGTACCCGTAACACTCAATGACGGCTCATTATGCACTGACAGTCTGTAGCAGTTGATCTCCTCACGGCCCGTGATAGAGTATCACGACCCGTAAATTGGGCACCGAATGGTTCTAAACTTCGCACATTATAGTTTACGGCCCGTGATGCGGCTTCATGGCCTGTAATGGTCTGATCTTCAAGTTGAGGAGCTTTTGTTGACGTCGTGATGGTGTGTTGTGCCTCGCAAGTTGACAAGTAACAACCTGTAATGCTTCGTCATGACTCGTAATGGGTTGAACTTGGCTTTGTTGAGGTTGTGACTTCTCATAACGGCCCATAACGGATGTCATTTGCATGTGTTCTTCATGTATCACGGCCCGTAATGGGTCATCACGGCCCGTGATAGCTGCTATGACTTGTTTTCTCTTCTCCAAACTTCAATCTTTATTCAGTGTTTGGTCCAAAAGATATTTCCCTTGCCATATCAGCCGCCTTTCTACACTAAAAACACCAAACAGAGGTAGACTCCGAATTTTAGAAGAATTATAACAAAATACGGAGCAAATAGAAGCATGCTATGAAGAATTATCTAAAAAACAGACATAATGCAAGGCCTAAAACATGTTAAAATATGCATGCATCACTTTCTCTCCTTCACTACATCAAAACTAGAAAGTAAATCTCTCAGCTTCGGATATCTCCTTCATCGCCCTCTACTCGCAAAAACTAGGTAGAAAGGTCGCCTCCTTCTCAACAATGGAGAAACCCATCTCAGTGGTTATCTTCTTCCTTTTATACAACCTCGAGTCCCACCTCTTCTCTTAACACATCTTGTCTTCTCTTGCCATAAATAATCAGAAGTATGGTAGGGAGAATCTTCTACAAAAGTTGTTGTCCCTTATCTTCTTTTGTATTTTGTCCAATAGTGATCCTCATGGGATGTGGAGAATCTTCTTTCATGTCCTTGTCATCTTTGGAGGAGAGCTTGGGTGTGAACTTTTTTTATCGGCTACCATCAAATCCAAAAAATGCTTGGGTGTGAAATTCCATCAAAGGTCCTTGTAGCAAAATGATGCTTAAAATCCAGCATTGCAAAAGAAAATCCAGCAAGTATACCGATCGTGTACAAGTAATATAGAAGATGAGAAGGGATATCGTTACCACGAGGATTGTTGTGAATTATCTTATTCAATTCTAAGGTGATTTGGGAGAATCAATTTAATGAATGTTTGTTTAATGTTCAGAACAGAAATTAAAGAGAATTATTAGAAAAGGAAGTATAGATGTGATAACTGACTAGGTGAATTCAATGTATGGAGAATGCAGGGGTTTGTTCATCACTAAGTCGATTGGATTCATTTAAGCACGGGTTGTTCCTAATGATGGACTAGGTATGCTAAAGGTGTGATCCCCTCAATAGGTGCAATCACCTATCTTAATCTCAGAATTAATAAGGATGTTCAAATGAATCCACCTCATATAATTCCTCAATTAAGATGCAATATTGGGATGCAAACCTAAACTATTGATTGCTTAAACAAGACCCACCAATAGGCCACACAATATGAATCTTAAACAAGTATTCAAACTGAGATATGNCCTCAATTAAGATGCAATATTGGGATGCAAACCTAAACTATTGATTGCTTAAACAAGACCCACCAATAGGCCACACAATATGAATCTTAAACAAGTATTCAAACTGAGATATGCAATGGTAAGACATATTTCTGTATCAATCCTTCCTACAAATCAGATCATATACTCTTCTACACTAACCAGTCAATAAAGGATATTCAAGATCATCTCAGAAGAAGAACAACATTAAGAACACATCGAGCATATTCAAAAGGAACAATTTATAAGATCATCCAATCGACATTAGGGTTCACAAACTTCCTAAAACGAACTACTCACTAATAAAACCGTCCATGACTAAACAACATAAGAAATTCATCTTAGAAAATAAAAAACTACAAGAGAATACTAAGGAAGATGTCGAACAGCCTTCCAGCAAATGCATTGTCCTTTCCTCCAAATATAGCAACCTCTAGCCTTCGTCTTTCTTCTCCAAGGGTTTGAATCAACTCCCAGTTGTCCTCCTCAATATTCTCAAAATCTTCTTTTACACTCTGCTCCAAAACTAGGGCTTTTTCATAACCTTAGGATCCACACAATGTTTTCTCCACCATCGATCATGATAAGATCCTATAAAAGTCTCTTATAACTCTTCAAAATGTCTTTTAATCAGTCCTCCAAGATCTCATATCAACTGCACTTCTTTTTGACCGTCAAATCTCGTGATAAACTCCGAAACCGTAATCTTGTAACTTCATAATGGCCCGTGAAGAATCATCATGGCCCGTAACTTAACCATTTCCAAATAGACTTACTTCATTCCTCACGACTTGTAACTTAACTTCATGACCCGTAAGTCGTGAACAGATCAGGTGGCTTCGAGGTGTCACCATCACCTTACGGCCCGTAACCGTTCGTCATGTCCCGTAACTTGTAGATTTGTATTATGTTGCCCACTAGAATGGTCGTGACAATGTATGACGGCTCGTGATGTTGCAATTGTTGATATCTTGGGCATCGTCACGGCCTGCAACTCTTCATAATGATCTGTGACGATCTGAATGATCTGTGTTGGAACCTCTGTGAAGGTCATAATATTGACGTTGTGGTCTTGACCTTCATCTTACGGCTCGTAACAAGATATCACGACCCGTAACATGTTGAACTGAAGTGTTGCTTTGCACTGTCAAGGTCGTAATATTGACGTTGCGTCTCGTGACATTGGACTGACTGCACCTCTGATCTCATCACAGCCCATGACAAAATATCACAGCCCATGACAAAATATCACAGCCCGTAAATCGTGTGCAGGTCGGCTTCTCGGGGCGATTTCATCCACTTACGGCTCGTGATGATACATCATGTCCCATAACATTTGTGTTGTAGTTGATGACCGCTTCGGCAAACATCATGATATGCAGTGACGCCTTGTCAGGTGTTACGTCATGGTCCGTAACAGGATTTAACGGCCCGTAACGACTGGGTTGAACTTTCGTTGCCTGTTGGATAGATCGTGATGGCTTCTTAGTGACCCGTGATGGCTGAATTTCTCCTTTTATGCCTTCATCATTGCCCGTAATAGCATATAACAACCCATGATGCGTCAATGTAATCTTCTCCAGGTGTTCTCGTCGATTCTGGCTCTTTAGCCTCTCCTGAGCTGATTTCCTACAAAATAAACATCAACAAGAGTAGAATCATGCCTCGAAATAGTATGAATAAATAAAGACTAAAACATATGCATGCCATACAAAAATAACTCAAAATCATGTCTAATGCAAGCCCTAAAACATGCTATAATATGCATGTAGCAGACTCCCCCAAGCTTGAATGTTTGCTTGTTCTCAAGCAATGCTCAAAGCAAAAATCAGTATATAAGAGGAATCAATCATTGCTTCCACCCTGCAGAATAGCTACTTTTCGCATATCCTCATTTATTACTGAGCTTAATGATTTTTCTCTTCTCATGTGGATTCTAGCCTTAAAACAGGATTGCACCAGAAGGTCCTTGTAGCGGGCTTTCGAATGATGACTCCTAGACCATATGGCCTTAGGCAATAGGTGTTGAAACACCCCTCGAGCTTACTTGCCCGAACTCTCCCAGGTTCTGAATTAAAGTTCGAATCACAACAGTGACTTGTTTATTAGTGCGCTTCTCCATATTGCCCAAAGGTTCCATGTAGCAGGCTTTCGATCGGTGGATCCCAAACCAGATGGTCTTAGGTCACCTGGCATGAACCCCTACGAATCTACTAACACGAAACCTCCAAGGTTCTGGATAACACATGTTGCAAACTCCTCAACTACTTAAGCATATTTTTTTTCAAATTTTTCAACATCTAATCTTGCCTTTTCTTGCAGCAATAAGCTCAACATTCCATTATGCATTCAATAAAGTAGTAATTACTCTCAAGCTAAACACAAGACAACATAGCATAAACAAAAATTGATAGTCTAAGTAACTGAAAATCTACTTGGCATCAACCTACAATCCTTTTTCCCAATGTTTAGATGATAAGTGATAAATTAATACATCTCATTTCTGCTATCTAACAGGGTGTCTTTGAACATTACTCTCAGAAAAATCAAACTCCAAAGCATGTGAAAATATTGATGATGATGTTTTTTTTCTGGATTTTCAATCATGGGATGCAATGCATGAGAATGCACTCCTCCAAGCTTAAACCTAACATTGTCCTTAGTGTTTAGGCCCAACCGACGGGGAGGTGATAATGCATGAAAATGACAAGCTAAAAAGACGAGATACGATATGGGTTACTCTCGTAGTGGATGTAGCAGAAACAGGAGCTCAATCATATAAATCGGTAGTGTTCGACGAGAAGATGAAGAACCCGCAAATGGTTAGTTGATACAACATATAGAACGTCTTCGCTGAGGTGGTCGAGGGTCGTGAAGTGTAAAATGCGTGCTTACAAGTTCATCACGGCCCGTTACCAGTTGTAACGGCCCATAACTTAGATGTAGAAGTTAGCCTTTAAGTTTCACGGGTCGTGATGTAAAGTTACGACCGGTGATGTGATTAATGGTTTGGTAGCCGCCGTAAGGAGCTTTCATGGGTCGTGAGTTAGGTTGTCTGATGCAATGTTGGGTCTTTTCCAGGCACTGCCCTTGATGTGTTGGCACGGCCCTTGATGTGTTGTCACAGCCCGTTATGAACATCTCACGGCGCAAGGCAACAGTCGTAAAGAAATCTCACAGGCCGTGGGTCAGGCACTTTCGGACTCCGGACATCGGACTTGGATGACTTACGGCCCATAATATAACATCATGGGTCGTTACATGTATGTGCTCTACAATGTCGGCTCTGTATACGCCGTGATGATATCTTCACGGGTCGTGTCAGGAAAATTGACCTTCTGGACTCGTCTGAAATATATTATGGCCCGTGATAGGATGTCACGGTCCGTGACCAATTGTCGGCTAACGATGTTGGCTATTGTAAGGGCTGTAATAGAGGCATCATGTCTCGTTCAACTTAAACATTGAAATGTGGCTCCAGGAATTTTATTACGGCCCGTGAAGAGGTGTTACGGTCCGTGATACAATATGGCTTCCAACACGTGTTTCTGTGAAGACCGTGATAACAGTATCACAGCTCGTGTTCCTAACAGAATGTGTCGACCTCTACGTGTTACGAGTCATAATGTGTATCACGGCCCGTGACAGGTTTAAAACTCTCCAGCTGGGAACATTGTGGGTCGTGATATCTTATCACGGGTTGTGACTTCAGGTGTCACGGCCCGTAACGCTATATCAAGACCCATTATGGACGAGAACACAAGTTCTAAGGCTGTAAAATCTGAAACTAAGGCAACCAGACGTCTTGGACTTGACTAGGACTTTATCTGACTTTATTTGACCAGAATTGAGGGACACAACAAACAAAAGACAACCTATGACTCACCATGACCTAATTCTAAAAACCTGAGACTCAAAAAGTGTTAAGTTATAGTCATTAGCAGACTTTTGCTCATGCTTGCGTTATGGGTTCAGAATGTTGACCATTGATAGTTAGTCAGGATAATGCCCACCCTCATAATGTTTGAGTCTATACTCATTCACTTTAAATCTTTGCTTATCATCCAGGGTTCTTATTTCAATTGCTCCTAGAGGGGATGAGTCAACTACTACAAAGGGTCATGTCCATCTAGACTTGAGCTTACCAGGAATAGCCTCATACAACTATTATATAGGAGTACTAATTGATCAGACATAAATTATCTTTGCTTGATGTGTCTGTCATGCCACAACCTAACACGCTCCTTATACAATTAATGGTTTTCATAAGCTAAACCCCAAAATCCATCCAGTTCATTAAGTTCCAGATGGCGTTCCTTACCCGCTAGGTCTCGATCCATATTCAAAAATTGGGTGACCCAGTATGCTTTGTGCTCAATCCCTATAGGAAGATGGCAAGATTTCCCAAACGCCAATCTATAAGGTGACATGCCAATAGGAGTTTTGAAGGCAGTCATATAAGCCCACAAAGCATCATCTAACTTGAGTGTCCAGTTTTTTCTAAATTCACTCATAGTTTTTTTCCAAAATTCTTTTTAATTCCTTGTTGGACAGCTCAACTTGGCCACAAGTTTGGACATGGTATGGGGTACTCAATCTGTGTGTGACACCAAATTTGGAGAGTAAGTTAGCAAAAAGTTTGTTGCAAAAATGGATGTCATTGTCCCTGATAATAATCCTAGGTGTACCAAATCTTGTAAATATGTTCTTCCTCAAAAACTTGGTAACTACTTTGGCATTGTTTGTGGGAAAAGGTATGGCCTCTACCCACTTGGAAACATAATCTACAGCCACTAGGATGTATTCATGGTTTAGAGATTTAGGAAAAGGTCCCATAAAATATATCCCCACACATCAAAAATGTCATAGAAAATCATATTATTCAAAGGTAACTCATCTTTGCGCGAGATGTTACCTGATCTTTCGCATCTATCACATGCCTTGCAGAATACCTGAGCGTCTTTAAAAAGAGTTGGCTAGTAAAATCCGCATTGGAGGACCTTTGCAGCAGTCCTATTCGGCCCATGATGTCCTCCAACTTCAAGTCCATGACAATGCCTCAAGATGTCTTCATGCTCTTCCTTTGGTATGTGATGCGACTTTTTTGACCTATATCAAATCTCTGGCAACAGAGCCAAAAATTTGATGTGCTCTAAATACACTGGCAAGTGCACTAGTCGTTCATGTAATAAAGTGAAAAGAGTAAGGATGTCGAATCCACGAGGACTAATGTAACCTAGCCTTATCTAATTTCAAAAGTAGTAGATAAAAGATTAATTTCAGTTTTAATTCAGAAGATGAAAGATAAGAAAAGATAAAATTTCAGAGATGAGGTCAGATAAGATCAAATCAGGTTGGAAGATTTAGGATTCTATCTCACCACTAATCAGATTGAATTGAATTGTTCTAATGATGGACTAAGGTTTTCTTAAGATGTGATCCTCTAAACAGACGCAATCACCTACCCTAGGTTCAGATTTGTTGAGGACGTTCAACTAAGATGCTTTAACGATGCAAAAATTATACTGTTGACCGCTTAAGCAAGTCAAATCAACACGCCACACAATCTGAATCTCCCATGAGTATTGTGACATGCAATGCTAAGACTCATCAAAGATCAATCCTCTCTAAAGATCAAACCACGAATTCTATTACACTAAACAGTCAATAAAAGAAATCCATGATCATCACAGAGAAAGAACAACATTAAGGACAACATACATATTCTAAAAGAAACAAATCACTAATATTCAATCTCAAATAGGGTTCAGAAGTTCCTAACAAAGATAACTAAACAAAGGAAATAGTCTTCTAGAAAAATAAGAAATCAAACTTTAGATCTCTGCAGAAGATCTTCAATGTCTTGCTCTAACTTCGCCTCCAAAAGATCTGAATTCTGCTCAAGGCTTTGGGTAGATCTCTCTGGCTTCTTCTCTTCAAAAATTCATCACTCTATTTTGTGTAGAATAATCTGAATATCTCATATGCATCCCTATTTAGCCTACTTTTTATACCTTAGGGTTTCATAGGAATCTGTAGTAATCTCCTGATCTCGATCAATGGCTATGATTAAATCTCTTAAAAACCTCTTTTAAATCCTCAAAAACATCTTCCAATCAGACATCTAGAGTCCTGGATCAAAGAGTCCTGGATCAAATAGAAATCTTCCCGACCGTCGAATCTTATCAAATACGCGACTATATAAATCTGCAACATCTTATCACGGCCCGTTACAGGATGTAATGGCTCGTTATGGCATGATTCTTCAATCTGATCTTCGGTCTTCACGGCCCGTGATGGATCATCACGGCCCGTAAATCGTGCACAAGCCGGATATCCGAGGCGATTTTTCTAACTTACGCCCCGTAATGGATCATCATGGCCCGTAATATTTCCACTGTAGCTCGGCATCGCTTCGGACAATGTCGTGATACCGTCTAACGCCTCGTGATATATCATGTGACGACCCGTAATGACCTGTAACGGCCCATCACATCTGGGAATTCTGAATTGGAGCTTCGGCATAGGTCGTGATATATGTTGCGGTCGTCACCTTCTTCATAACGGCCTGTTATACTCTATAACGGCCTGAAATGCCTGGGTTGAAATTGCACTGGCTGCTGGACAGGTCGTGATGCTGCATAACACTTTGTGACGGCTCATTTTTCTCCTTTATTACCTTCATCACGGCCCGTAATGACTTGTCACGGCCCGTGATGAGCACTGAAAATCGATTTCCTCTCGAATAATGCGCTCTTTTGTGAGTTGATTCCATACCTTAGCCTTTTTAGTTGATTTCCTGCAAAATAGTCACCAACAAGAGTAGAATCATGACTCGAAAGAATATGAACAAATAAAGAATAAAATAGATGCATGCGATGCCAAAATGACTCAAAATCATGCCTAATGCAGGCCCTAAAATATGTTATAAAATGCATGCATCAGTATGCACCTCCTATCACCTGGTCTGCACAAATCTTAAACAAATATGGATCTTCCCAAAGGTAGTGCTTCACATCAGAAAAGAATTCCTTCCTCTGATGGTAAGTCCACCCTTTTGGTACACATCCTCCAGCAAGATAATTATCCTAATCAGTAAACCATGGGGTTAGATGTTTTACCGAATTTACCATTTCAATGACGAAGATCTTCTCGTCAGGGAAGTCTTCCAAAATGTGTGTTTCTTCCTTTGTGTTTCATCACTTGCATCACACATAAGTACAAAAGGTTGGGTCCAATTTGGTGCAACAACAATTGGGGCAGACACCAACTTTTGTTTCAGTTGCAAAAATGCTTCTAGACAATCAGAGTTAAAGTCAAACTTAACATCTTTAGATAGAAGGTTTGCGAGTGGCCTAGCTATTTTGGAGAAGTCTCTGATCAATTTTTTGTAGAAACCTGCATGGCCCAGAAAACTTCTTATGCCCTTCACATTAGTTGGCGGTGGTAGATTTGCAATAACATCAATTTTCACCTTGTCCACTTCTATCTCCTTCTCATAAATTTTATGGCCAAGTACTATGCCTTCCTTAACCATGAAGTGGCACTTCTCCCAATTGAGTGCCAGATTTGTTTCTTCACATCTCTGTAGGACTAATGACAAGTTCTCCAAACAATCCTCGAACGAGCTCCCAAAGAGGGTGAAATCATCCATGAAAATCTCCAAAATCTTTTCGTTCAAATAAAAAAATATCGCCATCATGTAGCGTTGGAAGGTTGTTGGGGCATTGCACAATCCAAATGGCATTCGTCTATATGCAAATGTCCCATAGGGGCAGGTGAATGTTGTCTTTTCTTAGTCTTCAGGAGCTACTGCAATATGATTATAACCAAAATATCCGTCCAAAAAATAATAGAAGTTATGGCCTGAAACACGTTCTAACATTTGGTCAATAAATGGGAGAGAAAAGTGATCCTTACGTGTTGCCTCATTGAGTTTCTAGAAATCAATGCAGACTCTACATCCAGTGGTTGTTCGAGTAGGCACAAGTTCATTGTTTTGATTGCTCACAACAGTTATCCCACCTTTCTTTGGGACTACCTGGACAGGACTAATCCACTTGCTGTCAGAGATAGGATAATAAATTCCAGCATCTAAGAGTTTGATTATCTCCTTTTTTACCACCTTTTTCAAAGTTGGATTAAGTCTTCTTTGGCATTGAGCTGAAGGCTTGTATTTTTCTTCCATCATAATTATGTGCATGCAAATGGATGGAGAAAAATCTTTAATATCTGCTATTGACCAAGCTAATACCTTCATGTGCTTCCTCAATATGCAAAGTAATTGTTCTTCCATCTCTTCAATCAATGATGCTGAAATGATCACTAGATATTTGTCTTTCTCTAAGATTGCATATTTGAGGTGAGAGGGAAGTTCCTTCAATTCAGAAATTGTTGTCTTGTTCTTCCTCTCCTCTTCTTCATCTACTTCACTTGGACTCTCTTCATCAAGTTCTTCTTCATGACCTATATAAGGATTAACAATGAGATCAGAAACTATGTCATCCAGGTCATCAACATGCTCCTCTTACAGGCTACTGATGTTGTAACATGAGGACAAGTTAGTTGGGCACTTTATGGCATCCAAAATGTTGAAGCAAAGTTTTCATCTTCCATTCTTAGTGTTAGTTGTCCTTCCTTCACATCAATCAATGTCTTGCATGTGGCTAGGAAAGGCCTTCCCAAAATAATTGGAGCCTTTTCTCCTCCAATCATATCCATGACAATAAAATCTGTAGGAAACACAAATTTATCAACTTTAACTAACATATTTTCTAGTACTCCCTTTGTTATTTTAACAGATTGGTCTGTAAGCTACAACATTACTCTTGTCTTCTTGAGCTCCCCATAGCCTAATTTCTGAAAGAGGTTTATGCTTGCTCCTAAATCACAAAGGGCCTTGGCACAATGAAAATCCCCAATAGTGCATGGGATAGTGAAACTCCCAGGGTCTTTAACTTTATGGGGTAAATCTCTCTTGCAAACAGAGCAACAGGTGAGTGTCATCTTGATGATACCAGATTCTTCAACATTTCTTTTCCTTGAGAGTATATCTTTCATAAACCTTGCATAAGAGGGCATGCGCTAAAGTGCTTCATGGAAAGGAATGTTCACATGAAGTTGCTTGAACAAATTCAAAAATTTTGAGAATTATTTGTCCAGCTGCTCTTGTGTGTACTTGTGAGGATAGGGCAGCTCCTTCACCTTCACTGGAACTTCAAGTGCTTGAGTCTTTTTCTCTTGGACTTCTTTTAGAGGTTCAGTTTCTTTGTCTTCCTGTTGTATGATTTCTGGTTGAGATGAATTGCTGGACACTTTGGGTGTTTGCTCTTCCAATTGTTTTCCACTTATCAATGTGATTGTCTTGGCCCTCTTTAGGATTTTTCTCAGTGGTGCTTGGAAGAGCGTCAGGCTGCCTAGCAGCTATAATATTTGCTAGCTAGCCAACTTGATTCTCCAAGTTTCTTATAAAAGCTTCTTGGTTAGAGAACTTGGTGTCTACAGTAGTTATGAATTTGGTCATGACATCTTCTAAGTTTGATCTAGGTCTCTCTTCACTTCTTTGCTGAAATCCAAGAGGAGATGTTCCTTTGTTCTGGACCCAAGAATAGTCGGGTTGATTGTGTAAGCCAAAACCATAGTTTTCCTGTTGATTATTTCTGAGATAGTTGTTGCCCACAAAATTTGCATTCTCCATGGTAGAGGGAATAGAATTTATTCCTGTAGGACATTCATTGTTTGGATTCCCTCCATCATAGAAATCACGAGTTGCTTGCACAACATTTACTGAGGTTGTTTCAGACTTGATCATGAGGCTCTCAATCTTTTTGTTGATTGCTTCAAGTTGGGCTAAGATACGAGTAGAATTATCAACTTGAGAAATCTTAGCTTTTCTTAGGCATACATCTTTCATTCTGCCAATTGTTGAGGGCCAGATTTTCAATGATTCTATAGATGTCTTTAGGAGACGTATCTGCCATACAACTGCCAGAAGATGTATCAATCTTGTCCTTCACTTCAGAAGCTGCTCCATTGTAGAAGTATTGAATTTGTTCATGCAGCGGAATATTGTTGTGTGGAACTTTTGCAATCAACTCTTTAAATCTCCCTCAAGCTTCATGCATAGTCTCAGTCTCCTTTTGCAAGAAAGACTTAACATCACACACTAGCCTGGCTGCCTTCTGGGGAGGGAAATACTTGTTGAAAAATTTCTGCTTGAGTTCCTCCCATGTTGTTATAGTTCCAGCAGAAAGTGTAGTAAGTCATGTAGCAGCTTTTCCTCTCAAAGAGAAAGAAAATAGTCGAAGTCTCAATGCATTATCACTGACATAATTAAACTTGAATGTAGAGCACAATTGCAGAAATTTATGCACATGGCTAAAAGGATCTTCATCTTGGTTTCCACAGAATTGTTCATGTTGCACCATTTGGAGTTACCATATTGAATTTGGAATTGATTTGCATTGACTACCGGTAAAGTGATACTCCAAGGATTGTCATTCACTTGACCAAGAGTATAATCTCTCATGGTCCAGTATGCAGGTGGAGGTGGTAAGGCATTTGGATTTGGATTGTTTTATTTTGGCCGCCATAACTAATTTATTTGATTTCTTCTTCAGTTGTCGAGTAGTCTTGTTTATCTCTAGATCAACTTCTAGATGAACTCTGGCACTTCTTGTATTATGACTTTTTGATCCAGATGCTTTCTCCTTTCCTGGTGAATCCAGGTTGCGCAATTATCTTCTTTGATTCTGCACAATCAAAAGAGAATAAACAGCAAAATGGCAGAATATTTTTCACAAAAACCTCAAAATGTAAATAAAACAAAACACAAACAATACCATTTCAATGGGTCAAAAAACTTGATTTGTAAAATCCAACAGTGCAAAAGAAAAGCCAGCAAGTATACTGATCGCGCACAAGTAAAATAGAAGAAGAAAAGGAATATCGTTCTCACGAGGATTGTTGTGAATTATCTTAATCAATTCTAAGGTGATTTGGGAGAATCAGTTTAATGAATGTTTGTTTAATGTTCAGAACAGAAATTAAAGAGAATAATTAGAAGAAGAAGTATAGATGTCATAACTGATTAGGTGAATTCAAGGTATGGAGAATGCAGGGGTTTGTTCACCACTAAGTCGATTGGATTCAATTAAGCACGGGTTGTTCCTAATGATGGACTAGGTATTCAGGTGTGATCTCCTCAACATGTGCAATCACCTATCTTAATCTCAGTATTAATAAGGATGTTCAAAAGAATCCACCTCATATAAATACTCAATTAAGATGCAATATGCTGCAAAGCTAAACTATCGATTGCTTAAACAAGATTCACCAATAGGCCACATAATTTGAATCTTAAACAAGTATTCAAACTGAGATATGAAATGGTAAGACATATTTCTGTATCAATCCTTTCTACAAATCAGATCATAAACTCTTCTACACTAACAAGTCAATAAAAGATATTCAAGATCATCTCAGAAGAAGAACAACATTAAGAACACATCGCATATTCAAAAGGAACAATTTATAAGATCATCCAATCAACATTAGAGTTCACAAACTCCCTAAAATGAACTACTCACTAATAAACCGTTCATGACTAAACAACATAAGAAGTTCATCTCAAAAAATAAAGAATTACAAGAGAATACTAAGGAAGATGTCGAACAGCCTTCCAGCGAATGCACTGTCCTTTCCTCCAAATCCAACGGAGTCTAGCCTTCGTCTTCTCTTCTCCAAGGGTTTGAATCAACTCCCAGCCATCCTCCTCAATATTCTAAAAATCTTTTTTTATACTCTGCTCCAAAACTAGGATTTCGTCATAACCTTAGGATCCACACAATGTTTGCTCCACCAACGGTCATGATAAGATCCTATAAAAGTCTCTTATAACTATTCAAAATGTCTTTTAATCAGTCCTCCAAGATCTCATATCAATGTCACTTCTTCTTGACCGTCAAATCTCGTGATAAACTCTGAATCCATAATCCCATAACTTCATAACAGCCCATGAAGAATCATCACGGCCCGTAACTTAACCATTTCCAATTAGACTTCATTCCTCATGGCCCGTAACTTAACTTCACGACCCGTAAGTCATCAACAAATTAGGCATCTTCGATGTCACCATCGCCTTACGACCCGTAACTTAACTTCACGACCCGTACGTCATCAACAAATCAGGTGTCTTCGATATCACCATCGCCTTACGGCCCGTAACCGTTCGTCACGATCCGTAACTTGTAAATCTGTATTTTGTTGCCCATTGGAACGGTTATGACAAAGCATGACGGTTCGTGATGTAACTCTTCATAACGGCCCATGACGATTTGAATGATCTATGTTGGAGCCTCTGTGAAGGTCGTAATATTGACGTTGTAGTTGTGACCTTTATCCTCACGGCCCATAACAAGATATCACGACCCGTAACAGGTTGAACTGAAGATTGCTTTGCACTGTCGAGGTCGTAATATTGACGTTGCGGCTCGTGATATTGGACTGACTGCACCTTTGATCTCATCACGGCCCGTGACAGAATATCACAGCCCATAAATCGTGTGCAGGTCAGCTTCCCCGGGCGATTTCATCCACTTACGCCCCGTGATGATACATCACGGCCCGTAACTTCCTCGTTATAGTTGATGACTGCTTCGGCAAACGTCGTGATTTGCAGTGACACCTCGTGAGGTGTTATGTCATGGCTCGTAACAGGATGCAATGGCCCATAACGACTGGGTTGAACTTTCATTGCCTGCTGGATAGATCGTGGTGGCTGAATTTCTCCTTTTATGCCTTCATCACGGCCCGTAATAGCATATAATGGCACATGATGCATGAATGTAATCTTCTCTAGGTGTTCTTGTCGATTCTAGCCCTTTACCTCTCTTGAGCTGATTTTCTACAAAATAAACATCAACAAGAGTAGAATCAGGCCTCGAAACAATATGAATAAGTAAAGACTAAAATAGATGCATGCCATGCAAAAATGACTCAAAATCATGTCTAATGCAAGCCCTAAAACATGTTATAATATGCATGCATCACAAAACAATTACATAATTTAGAGAAATTTTACACAAATTAGCGTTGGATGTGAAAAGGCATGATTAATATCATATAGGGAGTTGACAAAACATGTAAAGTTCATAAAAAGAATAAGATTATGCAATATAAGAGATCAAATTTGTGATAGGATGCATAACTTCACGTGTTGAAATATATACTAAACTCCCTATTATCAATTGATATTTGTAGTTGTTCATTGGTTGTTATATAAAGATTTTGTACTTAAACACCCATTTTTCTGCTTAGTTTCAGCTCATATGCATAGTTTATTACTTTACTTTTCTATTTGTTTGTATAATTCATATGTAGAGCTTCATATGAAAATTTGTGCATGATTATATTCTTTTCCGATCCTTTTCATCCCATTATTATCCACCAATTTTTTTGTTGAACCCAGTCCTTTTTATTAAACCACTTTATGAGACCAAACCTGATTAATTTTTCTTAGAATTTTATTCATGTAATGTTGGTTGTTGTTTTTGCTTTAGTATAGGATCTTTTGGAAGCTATCAGAGTGATTTTTGGTTGTCTCGTGCATTTTGGTTGTTTCTACTGCAGTTGTCACCTACCCAACTTTTCACCTTTATGAAGCTACAACGAAAAATTACTTTTTGAAAGGGACATGTGGCACGATCAAGAGGGAAGAGAAGAATCAGAAGGTTCTGCAAGAAGCTATAAAAAAATGGAGGTTGTTGTGAAGGGGGCATTGATTTTGGATCCTCAGTTTACTTTAAGAAGTCTGGCAGTGGAGAAGAAGAGGAGCTATTATTGAGATGCTGCAATTTGATTCTAAATCCTATCTTCTCATTTTGTAATCTGAATCATGTTTTTAATGTAGAACAAGACGTTGTCTATAATATTGATTCCAGACATGTGTAGCTAAACTCTTTGTTTTCTAGGGATGCTAATAGTCTAGGATGATATTTGTGTGATGTTGAGATAAAAATATTTTTATGGAATGACAATTTCTCATATGGTTTTTAAATATGATTTTGAATGTATTAATGATAGGAATACTGCTCAACAATTGTGTTATCTATTTCTGTTGATTGACATCTGAAAGGAGGTTAAGGGCATTGTTTCTTTAGTGCTTCAAAATCAGATATGAACTTATTATCATTTGTTATATGAGAAATGTGTTTCAACAACTATACTTTCATGTGAAGTTGAAAGGTCGTTTTCTCTATTGTATGTTTTCTAAAAAGGAACCATAAACATATTTCTCAATCATGTGGATTCAAGTTGTTAGAAGTTAGAATAGGATTGATAATGATTAGTTTGGGAGATGAATCCGTTTGGAACTGTGCTTCCTATGCTGAGTTAATTGTTCATTATTTTCCAATGCTAATGCCTGAAAGGGTGTTCAACACCATATTTATCCCCATAAAGCATGAGTTGATCTTTTGTTTTTTATATGAACTATTATTGGAGCTGCATTTTCTGATTTCAACTAATTAGAGATTCTACGAGCACAAAATCAAGTATAGAATGAATAACTCTTAATTTCTTCTTTAATTATTAGTTGAAAGGCAAATGGTAAGAAAGCCTCATCATGTAATTTTGAGAGTTTGTTGATATTTAAGTAAGATATTTTTTTAGAACGAGGATTGAATTGATAAGCTAAAGGTCTATGAAAGTAGTCTTAGTAATTTCATTGTTCTTTGATCCAAAGTTTAATTCTGATTTGTCTCATTTGTCACACAAATAGAAGTCCTAGATGACCCTACCCTTAGGAAGTATCTCCTCTGATTTGCATCAATCTACGGTTTGTTCGCTGCTTAGTTATTAGAGTTTTATAAATCAAAATACCAAAAACATTTAGTCATTTCTTGCTGCAACTAGATTTCTATAATTACTAATCCAAAAATCTGATACTCTTGCTCGTTAGTTTTCTTCTATTTTTCATCTTATAGTTTAGTTATTAGTTTTCTATTTTAGTTAGTTCTTTTTCTAGTTAGTTAACTTTGTTATATTAGTTCTTTAGCTTCAATTCTTTGTGGATGAGATATCCGAGGTTAGCTACTTGTCTTGTGCACTTATAGATTTTAGAAAGCTAAGGGTTAAAACTTGATGAACACATTTCACATTGACGCATCATAATTCAGCACACTGTATAGGAGAAAATATGGCATTTTATTTCTTCATATAGTGTCTGATCACATATATTTTCATTACGTCACTCACTCCATAATCTACACACATACACACCTTACATACAAACCCATAGCACGCACATTTCTCACATTAAGTTTTCATCGCGTTGTGTCGGGGTACTGAGGCAATTAGAACTTATTTTTCAGAATTAGATAACTATTTACTTTGTACATTTATATTTGTTTGTTCATATTTATAACACAGCTTTTTGTTAGTTTTCTATTAATTTGGCTTTCTTAGAAAATTCTATTTTGAAATTGTTCACAGTTTTCTAATATAACTAAATAGTCTTTCTAGTCCCTAACCAGTATCTTGAGTTTCAAAGATCTAATAGCTTTCAAGATTTCTTATCTGAATCAGAGGCAAAAAAATAGAAGAGGGTTAGTAAGAATTGTATACAGAAAAAAGATAGAGAACTAATCAAAATCCTGAATTTAGAATTGAAGCACCTGCAATTAATACTGAAATAGCAGCCTCTAGAACACTAAAAAAATATTATACACCTAATTCTCAAGGAAGATCACCATTAGAAATTGTTTCTGATTGCTACATTTCCTTATTGCTACATTTGAGCTAAAGTCATCTTTGGTAATAATGGTCCAGCAACATCAGTTGGAGAAAATGCATCAGAAAATCCAACTCTCCACATAGACAACTTTAAGGAAATTTATGGCACACTACATTACAATGGAGTGCCCACAACAGCCATCTACATGAAATTATTCCCTTTCTCACTTAAGGATAGTGTGGCTGACACTAAAATCTAAAGAAATCGCTACATGGGATTAATTGGTGCAAGCTTTTATGGCTGAATATTATCCACCTAGAAAGACATATCAGATCATGACACAAGTATCTAAATTTTATCAAAAAAATACTAAAACCATACATGAGACTTGGCAAAGATTTCAAGAGTGGCTTATGACATGTCCTCACCATGGATTTAAGAAGTGGCAGCTAGTGAACTACTTTCACAAAGGCTTAGGCTATCCATCTAAAGTGGCCTTAGACAATGTAGCTAGTTGTATTTTTGCATCCAAGAATATTGATTAAGCTTATCAGCTTATGGAGAATCTAATTAGAAATCACCACTTTCTTGCACATGACAAATTAAGGAGACCAACTCTTAAACAAGAAGTTCACAGTTTAGATTCTCTATCTACCAGAATGGAAGCTATGCTACAAAAGAGGGAGAAACTGAGTTTCACACCTCAAATAAATATGATTGCTAATCCAAGACATCCAGTTGTGAGTTGTAATCTAATTATGCAATCTCAATCTGAACAATAGGCTGATCAAATCAATGCTTTAGTGCCCTATGGAGCAAGACATGAGTGTTATAATCCAGATAACAGAAATCACCCCAATATTTCATATGGAGGCAACCATTTTCAGCAACCTTGGCAACCAAAAATTTTGCCTAGGAATCAATAGTTTCCTCAACAATCAGAATTCTCAATCTATGAAGTCATTTTATGAACAGTAGAAGTGAGGATTTAGAGTCCAGATCAACAAGAAGATCAATAGATCTCTTATTGTTCATTTCTGATCGAGTGACAAACTCATATTCAACGAACTCTAATAGTATGCGGGTGGATTGAGTATGAGTTGGAAGGCTACTAATTAGGGATATTCATTCAACCAATAGAAGTGAGGTTCTATGCAACTAATCTCTAGTGTTGGAAGGTAGGAGCATTAGTAATACATGTTTGTAGCATTGTGAAAGGGCTTTTGTGATTTGTCTCTTTCCCTTAAGAAATTATTGCATTATATAACAGCGGAAAACGATAAATTACAGCAATAGTGCATAGCGGAAACGATCAATAAACTCACATATACAGTCGTGAGAATACATGAAGTTAACTTAAACACGTTAAGTTACAACATTCACCAAAAGGCTAAACATGGTCTTGAGCTCATAGCTCGTACAACAGACTCGATACATGCAGAAAATGAGCAAAAGGCCTATTAATTGGCCATACAACATACTAGACTCGATCGTTAGCATATGCCATGTGCAATCTTCACGCCAAGAGCAGCACCTCC
>LTAE01008657.1:0-16010 GCA_001647135.1 Pontederia paniculata | reverse complement strand
CTGCTTATTTTTTTTCAACTTATAAGTAATTATCTAACAACTTATAAGTAAATATTTTTAGTTACCAAACATGGAGATATTCTAAAAATTACTTATAAGTAGTTTTAACCTACTTATAAGCTTAGCCAAACAGGCCCTTAATCTATTCGAAAGGCTTTTATTACATTCGGTCAATCAAATTTTTACAGAATATTGGGTATGCCCGTTAATTTAACGGATTATTATCGAATCATTTTCTACTTGATCAATGAGGGTCGTTATATTAGTACTCACATCTCACTATTTATCCAAAGTCTAATTAGATAGAAGTTTCATTATTCGTAAATATCTTACACTAACTCAAATATTTTTGAATTTTATCAAACTCATATGCTTCATAAAAAGTTTGATTGTAATTTTCTTTGTGAGAGAATTAATCAATATATCGCTCGCAGGTACATAAATTACTATCACTTTATTCTTATCTACTATATAATAAATATGATATAGTAATACTCAATCTCAATATACTTTTCTTTTAGATTGTTAGCTCTATTGTATATCAAGGTTATCACAGCTAGGTAATGATCCTCTAATCAGATCGAGCCTTAGTTCCTAAATAAAATATTTGAGTCATACATCATGGATGACTATTGTACTACAAATAATATATTCAGTCTCATGTGTGTCTAGCCACACAACTATTTTTTGCTACCCCAAGAAATGGCTGGACTACACAAAAAGAACAAATGATCGGATGTGAACTTATGATCGTCTATATATTACTATCAAACTCTACATCTGAATACCCTATTTTCTCGAATGTATCAGTCAGATATGTCAATTTCAATTGTACCGTGCTATTCAGATATCACAATATCCTAGTAATGACCTCCCAATGGGTCTTCACGGGATCACTTTAAAATTTACTAATCAAACTTACCATGTAAATCAAATCGGGCATTGTATAGAGCATCACATATATCATATTCTCCACTGCTTCTACATAAGGCTCATCTAAAAGTTATTGTCTTGGGTTAGGATACTAATTTTTACTCAATCTATTTTCAATCACTAGCGGTGCCGATACGAGACTACTATTTTGCATTTCGAACCTACGTAGTAACCTTATTAATGTATTGTTCCTGACTTTAAACTCCAATTTTTTTAATTTTTGTCATGAGTGATTTGAATGCATAGTATTCTCTCCCATGTTTGTCATTTCAAATCGCTTACTTAATTTATTTTTGATCTCATTGAGCATCTCTACATCATTTCTAACAAGCAGAATATCATCCACAAATAGTGATAATATCACAAAACATATCCCACTTTTGTTTGTGCATACACAATGATCCAATTTGTTCGTCTTGAAATCAAATTGAATTATTGTCTTATGGAACTTCAAGTACCATTTTTTAGATGATTAATTTAACTAGCAATTTTGGAGCTTATACACTCATTCTCCTGAACCTTTACCTGAAATCCTTCAGATTGCCGCATATATACGCCTTTCAATAGGTTTCCATCCAAGAAAGTTGTCTTGACATCCATCTGGAACAACTCTAAATCGATATATGTCACTATCGCTAAGATCGTCCGTATCGATGCAAACTTAGCAATCATAGAATAAGTCTCTTGAAAATCTTTTTTGACTTACAAAGTTATAACCCTTGGCCACCAATCTCGCTTTGTGTATATCACGAGAATCATCAACCAGATACTTTCTCTTGAATATCCATTTGCATTCTATGGATTGTCTACCTTTCGACAAATCACATAAAGTCCATACTCCATTTTTATTAATTGAGTCTATTTGTGCTTTCATGGTGACAGATCATGATTCCGACTTATTAAAGTCATCACTTCTTTATACGAAATAGGATATGTACTATCTTCTATCTGAACATCAACAGAGCAACATGACGCCTCATAATCGTACAAAACATAATCATCCAAATGTGCGATTGTTATTCGAAGTCTTTTCTTGATGTCGGTTATATTCGTGAAAATAATGGATTTCTTCACTTCTTCCAAAGGTATATCATTAATAATGTGTTTATTAATTGAGTTCCATTTGTGCTTTCCAAGGCGATCGACCATAATTCTGAATCATTAGAAGTTATCGCTTCTTTATACGAAATAGGATCTGTACTATCCTATATTTAAACATCAACAGAGCAACACGATACTTCACACTTGTACATAACATATTCATTCAAAAATGTGCGACTATTATCCGGAGCCTTTTCTACGTGTCGCTTATACTCATGTAAATAATAAGCTTTTCTACTTCTTCCAAAGGTATATCATTTTGTGATACATCAACTCCCACTATTAGACAATCAAGTGTATCTATGGAGTTGTCTCCACCATCTTCTAGAATCGTTAGAGGATCATCATCCTCATGGACCTGCTCCTTTTCATTCTTAAGAAAGTAGCATCACGATTCTCTATGAGACATTTTTCTTAGTGGAATAATCTATACTCTTTAGATTTTTCATTATATGCAAGAAACCTACATGTTTCTACCCTTAAATCTAACTTGTCCCCGAGCTGACTAGGAATTAATACATGCACTTTTACATTTTCACTTTCAGAGATGGTCTAGCTCGGGCTTTCCGTCATTCCATAACTCGTATAATGTTGATTTTACACACTTGTGGAAATCTTATTCTCTATGCAATTGACGGTGATCATTGCTTCACCCTAAAAGCGTTTAGGCATTTCCGAATGAGACAACATACACCTCACTACATTCATTAGAGTCAGATTCTTTCTCTTTACTACATCATTATGTTGTGACATATATGGCATCATAGTCTGCTTATGTATACCCTTGAAATGTAGTAGTTCTAAAAAATGTCGGAAGGTATATTCTTCTCCTTTGTCTATCCTTAGGCACTTTATAGATCTTTCTAATCATTTCTTAACTTGTTCCCTGTACATCTTTAAAGTCTCAAAAGCTTCTAACTTTTTCTCTAAGAGGTATACATAACAATATTTATAGTAGTCTTTCAATGAATATAAGAAAAATATTTTTTACTCTTGTACGTAGGAACACTCAAAGGACCACAAAAAATTGAATGAACTAGTTCCTACAACTTAGTTGGCCTTGTCCCCATAGAAAACACGATTCTTGTCATTTTTCCGATCAAGCAATGATCACATGACATTGTTCTTGCACCAAAAATATTGAGCACTAAGTTTATCTTCTTTATTTATTCTACTTTTTAGTTTTCTGAATGTCCATCCTCTCATGCCAAATATCATAGTCAAACAAATAAGACATAGTATACTAAGAAGAGTCTTTTATTTTATCACTATTTATTAAATTCAAGCAGAATAGGTCATGACCAGACACATACCTTTCGATTTTATGCACTTGCCTATGGTGACCCGACCACTATAGAACATAACTTCAAAGTCCTTTTGCAAAAGGATAATAATAAAAATCAAATTGTGTCTTATTCCTCACGCGTACAACACATTCTTGAGTATCATAAAGTTGTCTCCTATATCCAACTTATACTCAACAATACCTTCAACATCGAGGTATGTGTTGTTGCCCATGTAAATCCTCTTTTCCCCTATTGCCAACTCTTTGAAATCAATAAGATCCTCGTTGGTCTTGTCAATGCGGCGAGTTACACCCAAGTCGATTGACCACCCTTTGATGTTAGTCATCATCGTGTTGCATTCCACCACTGTGGCAAATGAGAACTTTTTGGTGCCTGCGTCTTTTCTTGTCTTTCGCCTCCTTGTCCATTGGGTGGGCCAATGTTGTCCTCTTGTCCAGATCCCATAGGATAGTTTGTCTTGAAGTTGCCAAAATTTTCACAAATGTGACAAGCTCCTTTTGCAACCTTACGCCCTAACTTGGCCTTAAGCTACTTGTTCCTAGGGTTGAAGCTTAGCCCAACTTGCTTGCAATAGTGCACAACGTGGGCCTCATCCTCCTACCTTCTGCAACTTTTTCCACGTCGAAGACATCAATCTTCTTCTTTCTGTTGGCATGTCCTACTCGATAGACAAGATGGAGGAAAATTCAGCAAACCTTTTGATTGATCCGTTCACTCGAACAACCGTGTTGGTCATGCTGAAGGAAGGTGGGAGATTTTTCAGCACCTTGCAGCTTCTAAATCCTTTGCCAATACAATAATTTTGCTTATATGATCAGATACATTTTCGTCCGGCTTCATTTTATATGTGGTGTATCTATGCAAAAGTAATTGTACATTCATGTTCCTTTACGATGTGTACTTGTCTTATAGAGCAAGTTCGTAGGCATTTTTATAAATCTCAAAGGCTCTTATCAAATTATCCTCTATATACATTAATATGAAGGTTATTGCTTTCTTGTCACCAACATTTTGCTCCATGATTGTTGCATAAGCTGCCTTCTACTCATCAATGGCTCCTTTTGGAAGCATTGATGGGGTGACATCAACATAATTTGAGAGGTTATCGTGAACTAAGTAATATCACATTCTACGACTCAAAGTATCGCAATTGACGCTATTAAGACAGCCTAATTTGACTAGTTCAATGCCCATGATTTCGATATATTTTCTTAAATAAAATTTAATTATGAGTAAAATTAAAATATTACAAATATAAATTTGAAAAATACTTTGCCCAAAAATGGATACTTTTAATTTCAAAAACTATATTTTATCTAATTTTTTTTAAATAAAAATTTGTCCAAAAGAATATTTTTATTATAAATATATATGTCCAAAAATATGAAGAAAAATAGTCTCGAAAATAGATTTGTCTATATAAAAAAACTTTAAAAAAATTAAAAACTAATGTTTCCATAAATTATTTATTTCACTGATGTAAAAAAAATTATAAGAAAACTATCTATTGCGGATATAAGGAGAGAGAGAGAGATAAGTTCGCACACAAAAGAAGATATGAGATTTACGAGGTTCACCTTTAACTGGGCTACGTTCTCGGGCAATGGCTGAGTGTTTTCTTTGATGGAAAAATAATAGATGATTATAAGATACAAAATAATTCATACCCTATGGAGTTTATATAGGGACTCCCGATAAAAAAATATAAAATAAAAACTCTATAGTTGTCTAGATTCCTCCTAGATCCACCTTAGATCCCCCTCCAGGCTCATTGATCAGACAACGAGACCCCCGTATGGGACGGGCGGCTTCGCCATCCCAATTATTCGAGTAGGTGTGATGCACAAGAGATCATATAAAGAGTTTATCATTGGGTTAAGATTCAAGGCGTTATCAGCAAATCTCAATCTTGACATGAATCATCTTCAGAATATAACATCTGGCAATGCTTTGTCGTCACCAACCCTGCCTTGGGGCTACTAATAATTGCTTATGTTTAGCAAGTCCAAACAATGTTGGAACTTGTTGTGAGGAACTGACTTAGTGAACATATCAACTAGATTATCTGTTGTGCTGACCTTCTTCACCTTGATCATCTTCTCAGTACGAATGAAGTGATATGTTACATCAATATGTTTGGTCCTCTCATGATGAACTTGATCCTTGGCCGGGCATGAAACACTCAAGCTATCACAATGCACTATAGCCTAATCCTGATATTGTTCAAGATCTCCAATTAAACCTTTCAACCAGATTCCTTCCTTTGTAGCTTTTGTCAATGCCATGTATTTTTCCTCAATAGTAGACAATGTGATTAAAGACTCTAGAGTAGTCTTCCAACTGACAGCAGAAATGCTCAAAGTGAAGACATAGTCTATCATTGATTTTCTTTCATCCACATCTCCAACATTATTTGAATTAGAATAACTAGCAACCGAGCACTTTGCAGCACTTCCATAGATGAGGCCAATATTAGATGTTCCTTCTTAGATATCGAAAAATGTGCTTTACTGCTTGTCAATGCTCCTTTCTAGGATTTCCTATGAATATGCTCACAACACTAACAACATGACCTATATCAGGTGTAGTACAAACCATAGCATACATCAAACTTCCGATTGCACTGGCATAAGAAACTCGAGACGTAAACTCCTTTTTCCGCTTCAGATTGTTGTGCAGTAGTAATTGAGAGATGCACATTTGGATTTTGCTGATGGCATTCTGAATTTGGATAAAATCTTCTGAATATCCTTGTATATCTCCATCCCTAGAATTTTCTATGTTGCACCAAGATCCTTCATATTGAACTCTGCACTAAGGAGCTTCTTCAAATTCTGAATGTATGATATGTTCTTAGCAGCAATCGACATATCATCAACATACAAGAGCACATAGTGAAGTCATTCTTCACCTTCTTGTGATATACACTACAATCATAATGACTCATGTTGAACCCCTTACTGATAAAAAATTTGTCAAACCTCTTGTACCATTGTTTGAGAGACTGCTTTAGTCATATGACTTCTTCAACCTGCAAACTTGGTCTTCCTTGCCCTAAATGGAGAACCCCTCTAGCTGGCTCATAAAAATATCTTCTTCAAGTTCTCCATGCAAGGAGTCTTCATATATAACTGTTCAAGCTCCAGATTTTAATGTGCTACAAGGTCAAGTAGCACTCGGATGGAAGTGCGTTTGATAACTGACGAGAATATCTCATTATAATCCCCTCACTCTTTCTAACTGTAGCCTTTAGCAATTAGACGTCCTTGTATCTAATGCCTTCAAATTTAGGAATTTCAAACTTCTTCTTGAAGATCCATTTGCAATCAACTACTGATGTGTACTAATTATGTAGATAAAATCGCTAGCAAGTACACTAGTCATATCAAGTAATAAAGAAGGTGAATAGAGTGTTGATCCCACGAGAAATTTATTCTATCAATATCTAACACAATATTTTACTAAGAGGGGTAATTTGGGTTTGAAGAATTTATTGATTATGGAAATAAAGAGTAAACAATGGTAAAGATTTAAACAATGAATTGTCAGAATTTAAACACTTATTGAATGAAATGAATGAATAAAAATAGCAAAAATGCATGATTATGATAATGAAATGCATGTGAATTATACTGATTATATAATGGAAAACATGAATGAATAGGTAACTATCAACTACCTTTCTTCCTTTCAGTAACTTGACTAAGTCTCAAGTCTGATTCTTGTGAAGAGATTCCATCTCCTCACTCATTGTTGCAATCCATTGCTCAGATTCTGCACATATGATGGCATCCCCATAGCTAGACGACTTTGGGGACTCCACCTCTTCAACCACCTGAAATGCATATGCAAACACATCCTCATAGCCATATCTTTAGGAGGACCTACTTGTCTGCGAGGATGCCCAGCAGCAATTGATGTCACCATTTTCTGGTTGCTCTTCAGGTTGCTCTTCATGTTCTATTTGTTCTGACTATTGCACTTGATGTGATACTTATACGTCATACCTCATTGGAGTTATCTCAAGCTCCACCTATTTGTTAATACTCTCATCTGTTGAATCAACAACCCCATATTTGATTTAAGCATTGAAGCTTCATCAAAAGATATGTTTCTAGTGTGGATGACATTGTGCTCTCACGGGGAACAAATTTGTAGCATTTACACCTGCTCTTTCCTTGGTCCGTGGATCAAGCTTTCCTTCGTTGACATGATAATAAACAGGACAACCAAAAATATTTAGAATACTATAATCAACAGAGTTTTCTGACCATACCTTAATAGGAGTTTTGAGATCAATTACAGTAGCAGTACTCTCATTCACCAAGTAATAGGTTGTATTGACAGCCTCAACCCAAAATATTTTGCTCAGACCAAAATTTGAGATCATGCACTATGCTCTCTCCAGAAGTATTTTGTTCATGTGTTCTGCAACTCCATTCTGCTACGGTGTGTCTCTAAACCATTATCTATTTGAAGGCTCTTCACTTTCTTCGATATCTTATTCTATTGTTTGAAGGCTTAAAATGACTCGGCTCTTGTGGTTCATCATGAATATCCATGTCCTTCTTTAGTAATCATCAATCACAGACAGGAAGTACCTAGAACCTCCTAAAGATGGAATACGAGAGGGACCCCAACAATCAACATGGATGTAGTCAAGTGTAACCTTCGTTCTATGCACTGCTTTACTGAACTAAAATCCTCATTGTTAGCCGAAGACACAATGTTTGCATAAGCCGATTCATTATCATGAGATCTGATCTGGATTGAGTTGATCCCCACTATTTTGCACGCTGCATCATTACTCGTGAAGACATTTTCGCCATCAATTTTCTGATAAGTTGAGAACCAATTTTTATGTGGAGTCATATGATAGGAACATCCTGAATCAAGAACCCAGCTCTCCTTGAGACATTTCTGACTAGTCACAACAAGAACAAATCATCATCTTCAAATTCTTTGTCTTGATATACAACCAAAGCAATTGTGGCATTCTTCTTCATAGGGCAATCCTTCTTCCAATTGTCTAGTTCTTTACAATATTTACAAATGTCCTTCGGATTTATTTTCTTCTTGAACTTCGTCTTGCCTTTCGTATAATGTGGGGCCTGTCCCTTTTCAGCAGTGGTCACCAATCTCGTTGCTTGAGTTTCCACAGATTTACCAGATGCCCTATGTCGAAGTTGACGAGTATGGAGACTCGATCTTACTTCTTCCATAGTTATAGAGTCTCTTCTAATGATCATTGACTGTACAAAATTTTCATACAAAATGGTAAGAGAGACTAACAGAAGTAGGGTTGCTTCTTCATCCTAAATTTTCACATCTATATTTCTTAATTCCATCAACAGAGTATTTAATTGATCAATGTGATCTTTCAGAGGAGTACCTTCTTGCATACGAGATTCTCAAGATAGATTGTTCCAATAACAACTTATTTGCAAAGACTTCATCATATAGAGATTCTCAAGTTTTGACCACAGACCATTCGTCGTTTCGTCATCATCCACTTCGATAATCACCTCGTCCGCCACACATAACAAAATCATGGAGTGGGCTTTCTCGTCTAATGATGTCAAATCGATAGAAGTACTTATTTCAATTGATTTGTCCTTCGAATATCCTTCTGTCTTTGATTTGCCTTTTGTGATCTGCGTGATCGACGCTCATATCACTTGTTATTTTAGAAATGCTCGCATCTTGATCTGCCAGAGACTGAATCTGTTCCGCCCGGTGAACTTCTCGATCTTCACGTTGTGCGACGACATCTCTTCGTCAAATGGAGGATCATCGATGAACCTCGTGGTACTAATACCAGTTTGTTGCGGATATGAGACGAGAGAGAGAGAGAGAGAAAACTTTGCACATAGAAGAAGACACAAGATTTATCAGGTTCACCCTTAACTGAGCTACGTCCTCGGGTGGCGGCTAAGTATTTTCTTTGATGGAGAAATAATGGACGATTACAAGATAGAGAATAACTCAAATCTTAGGGAGTTTATACAGCGAGACTCCCAGATGGCGTAGATTATTATCAACATATTAAACAAGAAAAAGAACAAAAAAGTTGTAAGATACAAAAATTGATTATTTTTTTGAAAAATAATATTTGTAAATTTAAATGTCTGTTCAAAAATAATTCAGACCAAAATGTGTCCTTAAAAATTCAAATGTTTCGGCAAAAATAATACTATCTACCTAAAGTATTTACATATTTTTCAAATTAAATATTTCAGCAAAAATTAACTACAAAAAATTTAAGACAAAATTTCAACGATATCATTAATTAACATAATTATTAAATTATGATAATGACTAATCAAGGAAATAATGATAAATATTTTTCATAATTAATTATGCTATCCCCACTAGGACCAAGGCATAACTTTTACCAAAAGTTTATTGTGATCTTTTTGTTCAAATAACAATTAAGGTGAAGCAGGGTCAGGAACAACAAATCTCTTTATTCTGCAATTAATTAAAAACAAAAGAAAGTTACTTAATGGGCTCTTCTGATTTACGAATCGACTTTTAAAATTAAATGGGCCATATGCAAAAAAATAATCTAGAATAAATAGATGATTAGGATTATAGCATAATATAGATCTGGATCCTATGGCTAAGATGGAAAAAGAGTTATTGGTCAGGATTTAAAACATCATGTAGATCAACGGATTAAATGGAGATCAAAACATAAATAAAATTATCAATCCTACGGTCTAGATTAACATATTAATTATGACGGTCCAGATCAAATCATGTATGAATTTACGACTAAGATTAAAACAAGATATAACATATGAGATCTATGATCAAGATTAAAGCAGGTAATATATTCTATGGTCCTTGTTCAGATAAGGCTATAATGGTTGGGATTAAGTCTAACAAACATATATTGGTTAACATTAAAGAAGATATAATACGTTAGATCTACGACTATGATCAAAAGAGAGAAAACAGATTTTGCGATTCATATTCGATCCAACTGTGAATAGATCTAACTATATTATAATGTGATCTAACGACCAATATTAAAATAAATGATCTTCATATATGATTTAATAGAGAAAGAATGATAAGACGACTAGGATCAATATCGATTGGGGGAGAGGAATCTTTGTTCATCTTCCTCGTCGCGATGTAACATTCTTTGGATATGCAGGGCAGGTTCGTCGTAGAGGCTTCAATTGAGTCGAGAGAAGGTACAAGAAGGCGTAACGATTGTGTGTGAGGGTCCTTGCACAGCCAATTAGGCTCGTCGAGTCATGAATTCATAGTGTCATCGTCTGCACCAATTACCAAGAGAACAATGCAGGTTGATTCAATGACTATTCCTGGTCACGAAGGGTTCAAGAAGATCGGTGATGACAATACAAGACGACTAAAAGGAAACGAAAGCGAGAGAGATTGGGAGAGGATCTTGACGACTGGAGAAATGTTCGCCGGTTACTCTGATACCAATTGAGAGAGGGAGAGAAAGAAGGATAGGTTCCGTTCGAATGATTGAGGCTCCCAATACACACCTATGTATGTTTTACGGGCCAAGTACTTGTGATCGTCCGCCCCATTTAATTTGGACCATCACGCTCGCGATCGTCGTCAATTTCCATCATTGCATTCCAACAAGTTTCACACGTGCTACAACAGTCACGACCAGCCTGTCACCAACACGAATAGGACATCATCCTGGCTGACCCTTGTGCATTGCTTTGTCAGTGTGCAATCAACATTCTCTATCTGGTGTCGAGTGGCAACCATCGCTGCGTGCAAGTTACCATGGCAAGTCACTACAACATTCTAGAGGGAGGTCTGCGGCTTCCATTACTTCACCTTTCTGGCCATCATCGACGTGATGGTATCATACGCTCGTGTGGGGCATAGTGGGGGCGCAGTGCCCCGAGATGTGCACATTCCCTTTCAAGCTGTAGGACTACATGGGTGGCGGGTCATCGACACGCAATGCGAGCGACCACGGGGTGGGGGTGCTCAGGGCATCGAATGGGGATGTCGAGGTGAACGGGATTGTAACCGTCATCAAGCACAAGCTCATGGAGCTATCGAGCAATCCGCTGGTCAACACATGGTATGTCGGTAGCGATCGACGATGCCGACATAGATAGCTAATGTATGCATGGGAGTGTACGAGATGGGAGAAGGTGGGGGATTCATGGGGAGTGTGTACGATGGGTTGGACGGGGTAGGGTACAATTTGAATGGGGTCAACGGGAGGATGTTTCTTGCACTATCAATTAGGTTTGCTGAGTCGTGAATCTGTCACATCATCGTCTGTGCCGGTTACCAGGACAACATTTCACTAGTTGATTTAGTGATAATTCGAGGTCGCAGATGGTTCGAGAAGATCGATGATGTCAATAGAAGATGATTGGAGGGAGCGAAAGCGGGAAAGATGGGGGAGGAGATTGGCGGTCGTAGACATGTTGATACCAATTGAAAGAGGGAGAGAAAGAGTGATGGGTTCCATTCAATGGATTGGGGCCCCCAGTACACATCATGTTTGTTTTATAGGTCGAGTACCCCGTATCATCCACCCTGTTCCATTTCAGCCATCATGCTCACGGTCATTGTCAATTGCCATTACTTCATTCCGGCATATTTTACACACGCTGCAACGGTCATGACTAGTTTGTCGTGTACACAAACATAATTACGGACATTGTCCTAGCTGGCCCTCGTGTGTTGCTCTGTCAGTTTGAGATCAACGCTCGCTAGCTAGCTTCGAGTGGCAACGATCGCGCCATGCAGCTGACCACGAAAGGTCACTACTACAAACCATTTAAATTTTGGTCAAATATTGGGCGGTCCCATTGATTTAACCAGTTATTATCGAACTGTCTAATAAGATTTTAAATTTATTTGTCTCATTACGAAGTATGTGTGCCTTACATGATAGAGGGGCGAAGAAGTAGTGCATGAAGAGTAGGTGGAGGTGGTGGATGGGGAAGTAAGCATTAAGAGATTAAAACACACTAGCTATAATGCAACACTTCGAACCAAGGGCGGGGGAGAAGGAAGAAATATAATCAAAAGGTAAAATAGATCTTAACGAACAAGCCAGCAAACGAGCCGAAAAAACTCATTAACATTTTTTAATGTCTTTTTAAAATCATGTAAAATTTTGTATCATTCTTTTGCAATTTATTATTTTTATATTCTTTTCTTATTACATTAATAAAATAATATAATAATTAAGACATCATTAATTTTTACACAACTTATTTTATATTTTATGTTTTCTAGATTTCTTATATTATTTTCACTAAAACTAAGACAAGCATGATTTGTGAACAACTAGTCTATACCCAAAATCATATTAAAGTGACATATATACAAAACAATCAAATCAACAGTCAAATGCCTATGACATATAATAATTACACATGATCTATATATGACATATAAAGATTAAGTGTTGCGATTAGGCATAGTAATAGTAAGATAATAACCGAACAACTTCTCTTTTATCTTTAGATGGTACACAAAATTCGGGGATTCGAGGGAAGCATGTGTCATAGTGTCATGTATTTGAAGATTACATGTGCTAACTATATTTTAGGCATCCACATTCCTCTAACACAAATCATATACCTTCTATATGCAATTAATCGTTTCCCCTTTCTTGCTGATCTATTTGGTAGTGGTGGTTGTTATTGTTGTTGTCAAGGTTCCCAAACTCTCGAGTTTAACTCTTAAACTCTTACGAGTTTGCGAGTTCATAGTCCCAAATGAGTTAACTTGGAGTAGAATCTTAACATGGAGTAAATTCGGGTAAACTCTCGAATGAATTGGGTAAACTCTTTAAACTCAAGTAAACTCTCGAGTTAGCTTCATAGACTCGGTGGATACATAAGTAAATTAGAAGTTTATGTTATTGAGATTTATGAAGTATTTTGAAAGTATTATTTGAAAAAATTAGATGAAATTAAATAGATGTACCATTTATCCCTTATTTATACATTTATAATAATTCATTCTTTTAAAGCAATTATAATTTACCATATAATTATTTTTTTATGTGTTTGATTTCATGTTTAACTTTGTTTTGGAAAAAATACAAGTGATCAATAATAATTGGCATTTTTTTTCATGTGATTTTTAATCTTATTTTTTTAAAATTATGTTTGTTTAATAATTAAATTATATCTTATGTGATAATTTTATAAGTAGTTCACTATCTTTTGTGATTTTCTTTTAAAATGACATCTTTTTATCATATGTGGATAATAACAAGATGAATATTATTATTTTTTGACTCATAAAAATCTTTCTTTCTTCATTATCAACGAAATAATTAAAATATTATATTATTCATCTTATTTTTATCAACAAAAAATAAAAAAATAAAAAATATATATTAATTATTTTAAAAATAATAATACCTCGTATATAAACTCTACGACTTTACATATCAGAGTTTAAAAGTTGATTTTTACTAAGTGTAAAATGCGTTTACGTGAACTCTTGAGTTTAAAAATCTTGGTTGTTTTTGTTGTGGCATCAAAGGACAATTCTTCGTATAATGCCCTTATCTCCTACATCTAAATCATGCTCTAGTATTTTTATAACAAGAAAACCTTCCGTTTTTTCTCCCATATCTTTCGCAAATTTGATTGTATAGTTGTGGTTTTTGTTTGCGAATAGATTCCTCATTTCGTTCTTATCTTGAAGTCAAAATTTCTGGATTTCAACTATTAGGAGATAAATCTCTCTCCTTTTTTTTCTGTTCTTTGTTCTAAGTGAAACATTTGAATATCATTTTCTAGTAGTTGAACCCTTTCAAAAACCTCATAATTAATTCTTAACTTTAATGCTGCAAGTTTATTTTTATTAAAAAGGCTTCATTTTTCTCTCAAACTTCTTTGCTCTTTCAGCATCATTAGCAACTAGATGTGGTACGAATCAAGATAACTTAGCAAATTTGAGTTCATATTGATCAACATACATGCTTCCCGATTTATGTTTAAGAAAGTCAATTACTTTTGGTTAACATGCACAATCTAAAATTTATCTCCCAAAGAAGATCTCCATAATTTTTTTGATGCATGCATAATCCAACATATATTTAGGCTTGCACTTGAATTTATTTTAGTTAAGTTTGACATGGCATGCATCATTTTATTAGGTCATTTGTTTTTATTTCTTTGAGTGATAAATTTATCTAAGTTTTCAATTATTGTTGTTTAAGGCACATGATGAAGCAATAACAAAGCTATTGAAAAAAAACTTCACCTAAATCAGAGTCAAAATGAAGCTAGAATGGAAAATCAAACTGTCATGGGTTAACATAATTTAATGTTGTTAAATGGACTTGTAACAACCAATGAAGATTTGTGCTAGCCAGTGACAAGAGCATAATTTGAGTTTGATAAGGCCATCACAACCATTAAAATTGCAATAAGTTTGGTTAATCTTCAGACCGTGTTACGACTCTTACGGGTCATTAAATTGCATTGCACGAACCAGAATAATAGCTACGACCTCAATAGTGGAGACATATTGAAGTTGAATTATGTTAAAAGTCATTATATGTGGTTACGTGTCGTAAAGTGAAGGGAAATGAAAGTTACGTTTGAGTATCCCAATTCACGAGGTGCTAAAATGATTTTTCACGAGTCACTACAACCACTTTCCATATATAACCTTGTGTCTTACAACCCACTAAATTTCATCACAGGTTACAACAACAAGGTTAGATTCACCCGCTCTAATTCAAATTTGGATCTTTTGAAGCATTTTCAATGTAAAAAATGACTCTTTATCTAAAATAACTATTTGGAGATCAAAAGGAAACATATTTGAGTAGATTTGAAGTTTTGAAGGTTTTATTTTCAACCCCAAAGTTAATTACTGATTCTAAAACGGATTTCCTTATTTTGACTAAGAAAGATTTCTAAATCCTCCCAAACTCTATGAAAACCTTATAGACCCTTAAGAGCCTATAAATACACATGTTGAGAGTCACAATTCAAGTGCTAGGAGTCTGCAACTTGTGCCTATAAGTTAAGGACACAAGAGCACTTGAAGTGTTTGCTAAGAAAATTTCTACATGGTATACTCGTAAAAAAGTTCATGCAAGAGTTCATCTTTAATCCAAAAGAGTGTTCTTTGTTCTACATACTTAAGCATCAATTTTTCCTATCTATTTACCTATTAATTTTTCTATAATAGTCTTAATTGCTAAGGGAAACTAATTGTTATTGCTTATAATTTTATTTGATTCTTATGAACATGATTGCTGAAATTCAAATAAATTATTTGATCAATTTACTTTATGCAATTCATGTCCTATCTTAGCAAAGTCATTTTGAAGTACTAGGATTTGTGGTCCATTGGATTATCTAGTTAAGAGTGATTCAATAATGTTGGAATCACATTGATGCGTAAAATCCAGCAGTGCAAAAGAAAACCAGCAAGTATACTGATCGCGCACAAGTAATATAGAAGATGAGAAGGATGTCGAACCCACGAGGATTGTTGTTTTATCTTAATTAATTCTAAGGTGATTTGGGATAACTAATTTACTGAATGTTTATTTAAATGTTCAAAATAGAAACTAAGTAATTATAAAAAGAAGAGTATAAATGTGATAAGTAAATAGAGGAATTCAAGATATGGGGAAGGCAATGGTATATTCACCACTAAGTTGAT
>LTAE01008656.1:0-12518 GCA_001647135.1 Pontederia paniculata | reverse complement strand
TAAATGATATATGTTTATGAAATTAATGTGTAGAATATTGTTTTTGGTGTGATTTAGATAGCTGAATGTTGAACATATGAGTAATAAATCTTATAATACCTAGAAAATTATGAAACTTCTCTGGATTGACCCCTTAGAAGTCTAGTTTCATATGAAGAAAGAATTTTCTCAAAATAAAATGTATTTAGAGAGTTATGCATTAATTAGTGACTATAGGTCTAGCTGGCCGGGGTGAACAAACAGTCCTAATTGAAAATTAGACCATAAACTATGTACATGAATATAAAATGTAAAACTTACAGGTCTGAAACTTTACAGAACTAGGGTTCGAACTCAAGTGGAATTACCTTAAAATCATTTGTCTAGATTGAGTTATGAGGATAACAAGTGATACCTATCAGTTTTCAGAATAACAGTTTGAACACTAGATTACCTGTAATCACGAGAATTTTTGTAAATAACTCATAAGTTAGAAAAATTTGAAATTAATACACGTTAAAGTTTTCCGAGTATAATTTCAAATAAAATTTATTTCATGATATTTGGACTTCTGTAGTTAAAACTAAAAATAAAACTTTCACTGTGTATCAGTCTGCCAGAAAGTGTAGATGGCTAAGTTGGTCAACTAGTTATCCTTTTTAATGTTAATTATATGATTCATGATAAATTATAATAAATTGTATTTTTTGTCATATGGATATTTATTTTTAAAATAAATCATTTTGAGATTATGGTTTGTTATGATTTTATAAGGATGAGCTATGCATCATAGTTTTGATTTTCATTTATATTGATCAAATATTTTAAGAAATGGATATCATGAAAGGTTACATATGTGATTAGTTGTGAATGTTAAAGTTTGATGCATATTTCTGACCAATTGTACTTTATGTGTTTGCAATATGGACTTTGAATTCTAAGTGTGTATCATGTGACCTTATGTGCTTCAATGAAACTAGTAAGTGAAAGATTATGTGGCACAATAACGGTAGGATCGAAACTAAGTACCACAGGGAATAATCTATGGAAGCCACCTCTAAAATTCATCTACCGGGATTCCAAAGTAATGAAATCATCATGTGGCTCAAATGAGCAAGCCCTACGGGGTAATGGTCCAAAGAGAGACCTATGGTGCACC
This sequence comes from Pontederia paniculata, assembly GCA_001647135.1. Lineage (NCBI taxonomy): Eukaryota > Viridiplantae > Streptophyta > Magnoliopsida > Commelinales > Pontederiaceae > Pontederia > Pontederia paniculata. The sequence continues at coordinate 11,380 of LTAE01008656.1, read as the reverse complement.
GATATGTGATATGATATCGCAGTGCCATCGGTGAATATGATAAGAAAGATAATAAATGAAAAAAAAAGATATGAATGTGAGGTATGATTTTATATGTTTGATTATGAAAGTTTATGTATTCTCCCAAAAAGGAAAATTGTGAATTATGAATTTATATGTGTATGGATTGATCATGTTTAATATTTTGCCTTATGTTCTTTTACGAATAATATGTTATGTATAATTGTTATTTGAGAACTTCAAATTTCATTATACGCATTTAATTTTGTTTATTGGCCCTACATACGAGGATTTGCTCACGGAAGAAATACCTTATTTTTCCCTTGTACTTGGATCCTGCAAGCTAAGAGACGATGGGTGATGGTTGATGATCATGACGCTACTTTGCACATGGAACAAATCTTGTATAAATAAAAGATCTTGTGTATTTTTATAGTGCTTTTAGATATGTTGCTTTTGGATATGTACTTCATGTATATGTATATGTTTTTGTTGTGATTATTGTACCATATGTGAAAAAATATGTAAAATGTGACTATGATAAATTTTTGTTATTGTGTTTGCGTTATTCTTATGATACATATGAAATCTTAGTTTTATAACTGTCAAAAGATATTTGTATATGAGTTTGTGATTGTTTACGTGTCAATTGAGATTATCCTGACTCTCGAGATATGTTATAAATAGCTTCCGCTCACTCAAGTGTTCGGGTCGTTACAATTAATGGTATCAGAGCAGGGTTCCATGTGCAAAGGTCATGAGCAACCACCCAAAGTCCAGGATCCAATTCTATGACTAGTAAGTTTTATACTTGATTATGTGTTTTAATGTTAATTAGTATAAACAAATTATTTGACTTGTGAATGTAGATGGATATTAACCACTCTACAAAGGGAAGGACACCTAATGAATCACAACCTATTGTCAGCTCTACTGAGGAAAGGGTACCTAATGAGCAACAAGTCATCATTAATAGGTTGATGGGTATGATTGAGTCTATGCAGAGAAACAAGAATGATAATGACACATCCATTGATAGATTCTTGAAACTAAATCCTCCAATCTTCAATGGAGATAGAGATCCTGAAAAGGCAGAAATGTGGTTGGAAGGTATAAATGAGAAATTTAAAGTCATGCATTGCCCTGATGAGCTGAAAGTTGATTATGCAAATCATTGTATGATAGACAGAGCTAAAAGTTGGTGGAAAGCCACAGAAGCAATAAAGTTTGTGGGGAGAGAAAATATCACATGGAAGGAGTTTATAGCGGAATTTGAAAGTCAATATTTTCCGCAACATGTAAAAGATCAAAAGCAGGAAGAGTTTCTGAATATACAACAGGGTGACTTGACAGTGGATGAATACTTGAATAAGTTTTATCGATTGGAAAAGTATTGCACCCTAGATAAGTCAGAAAGGATGAGGGTTAATAGATTTGTGAAAGGTTTGAAGCCAGGCTTAAAAGTTAAAGTGATGTGTGGAGCCCCAAAGACCTTAAGTGATGCTATAGAGTTAGCCTCTACTATGGAAAAGGAGTATGAGGACAGAATGAAAGACATGAAAGGAAAGAATCTGAAAAGAGATTTCCACCAGGGAAAGGCACAAACTTGGCAACAAAAGAAGAAACATAAAATACAAGGGAAACCAGAAGGAAAAAATATTATCAAACCTTGTTCTTATTGTGGTAGATCACATCCTGGAGAATGTTATAGAAAGTTGGGTGTCTGTTTGATTTGTGGACAGAAGGGACATTTCATTAGGGATTGCCCAAAGAAAAAAGAAAATTTTCAAAATAAGCCATCTGCTAGCAATGCGCCACAGAAAGTTCCTGGACGTGTTTTTACTCTGCAAGCAGATGAAGCTCTTAAATCTGAAGATGTGATTCAAGGTACACTTCTTGTTTCAGATCATCATGCCAATGTTCTCTTTGATTCAGGGGCATCTCATTCCTTTATTTCTGAGAGTTTTGCATCTATGCTTGATACTCATGCTAAAGAACTACCATTTCATTTAGAAGTGACCACACCTATGGGGGTTATGGTTTCTAAAAAATATTTATGTGATGTATCAGTGAAAGCTGAAGGCAAAGATTTGTCAGCTGATCTGATTTTGTTACCCATGATAGACTTTGATGTCATTCTGGGTATGGACTGGTTGTCCTTATATGATGTTTGTCTCTTGTGTAGAGAAAAGAAAATACAAATTGGAAAAGCTAATGATCCAAAATTGGTAATCCATGGGATACCAAGTAAGGAAAATCGAGTAATAATTTCTGCAATGAAAGCTTGTAAAATGCTTCAAAAGGGTTGTCGAGGCTTCTTAGCGAGTGTAATAAAGACTGACACACCAAATCCAGTTAAGTCATTGGAGCAGATAGAGGTGGTTAAGGAATTTCTTGATGTGTTTCCAGAGGATCTTCCTGGTCTGCCACCACATCGAGAAATTGAGTTCAAAATTGAACTTGTTCCAGGGACTGCTCCAATATCAAAATCTCCTTATAGAATGGCCCCTGCTGAGTTGCAAGAATTAAAGAAGCAACTACAGGAATTACTGGACAAAGGTTTTATCCGACCTAGTGTCTCACCATGGGGTGCGCCTGTGTTGTTTGTCAAAAAGAAAGATGGATCTTTACGGCTCTGTATTGATTACAGGATGCTGAATAAGGTCACAATAAAGAATAAATATCCTTTGCCTCGTATTGATGATCTCTTTGATCAATTGGCCTCTGCTGCTATCTTTTCCAAAATTGACCTTCGATCGGGATATCATCAGTTAAGAATAGCTGAAGAAGATATTCCAAAAACTGCTTTCAGATCTAGGTATGGGCATTATGAATTCTTAGTAATGCCATTTGGTCTAACAAATGCACCAGCTGCATTTATGGATATGATGAACAGAGTGTTCAGAACATACCTAGACAAATTTGTTATTGTGTTTGTAGATGATATTTTGATATATTCTCCAGATAAGGAGCAACATAAAGAACATTTGAAAATAGTGTTGGAAACTTTGCGGCAACATAAATTGTATGCAAAGTTCTCAAAATGTGACTTTTGGTTGGAACAAGTGATGTTTCTCGGTCATATTGTTTCAAAGGATGGAATTTCAGTTGACCCTGCAAAAGTTGAGACAGTGATGAAATGGAATAGACCAAAGACAATTGCCGAAATTAGAAGCTTTCTTGGATTAGCAGGTTATTACAGAAGATTTATTCAAGATTTCTCAAAAAATTCGGTACCTTTAACTAACTTGACGAGAAAGGGAGTAAAATTTGTATGGTTGCCTAAATGTGAATTAAGTTTTCAAGAACTGAAGAAGCGGTTAACGTCGGTTCCCGTGTTAACTATCCCATTAGGAACTGATGGATTTGTTATCTATACAGATGCATGTGGAACTGACCTTGGATGTGTTCTGATGCAAAATGGTAAAGTTGTTGCTTATGCATCAAGGCAGTTAAAGAATCATGAGAGGACCTATCCTACCCATGATTTGGAGCTAGTTGCAATGGTGTTCGCATTAAAATTTTGGCGATATTATTTATATGGAGAACAATTTGAGTTATATACAGACCATAAGAGTCTAAAGCATATCTTTGATCAGAAGGAACTTAATAAGACAAAATAAGACAATGTCGATGGTTAGAGTTTTTTAAAGGATTATGACCTTTCTATTATGTACTATCCTGGTAAAGCTAATGCAGTGGCAGATGCATTAAGCTGAAAATGGAAAGCATCATTGGCGAGAATGAAAATTCGAAAGTGAAATCTTTTAGACAATGTAGTTCAATGGAATCCAACCATAATTACAAGAAAGATACTATTAATGACACATTTGGAAATACAATCTGATTTGATGAACAAAATAATTCAAGCACAAAGTACAGATCCAATATTTAGCAACATAAAGACTTTGTATGAAAAAGAAGGTTCAGATTTTATTTTAAGTACATATGGTGCCATAAGATTCAGAAATCATTTGTGGGTTCCAGAGAATAAAGAGTTGAAGCAGGAAATTATGAAAGAAGCTCACAAATCAAAGTTTTCAATTCATCCTGGCAATACAAAAATGTTTAAATATCTTCAACAGAACTTCCGATGGAAAAATATGAAGAAGAAAATAGCAAGATTTGTCTTCAAATGTTTAGTTTGTCAACAGGTTAAGATTGAACATCAAAGGTCATCTGGGTTACTTCAACCTTTGGAGCTACCCGAGTGGAAATGGGAACATATTACCATGGACTTCATCATAGGTTTACCAAGGACAAAAAAAACCATGATACCATATGGGTAATTATAGATAGATTAACAAAATCAACCCATTTCCTATCTATGAGAAACAATCAACCTTCTGAGAGGCTTGCTGATCTCTATGTCAGAGAAATAGTGAGAGGATTGTGTCAGATAGAAATCATCGCTTCACTGTTAGATTTTGGAGAGGATTACAAGATGCACTTGGTACTAAATTAAAGTTCAGCGCAACTTTTCATCCTCAATGGACAGGCTAAAAGGACAATTAGACTCTTGAAGACATGTTGCGTGCATGCTCTTTGGAGTGGTCTGGTAGTTGGGATGAACACCTACCATTAATAGAGTTTGTATATAATAATAGTTATCATTCTAGTATTGAAATGACACCATATGAAGCTTTATATGGTAGACCTTGTAGATGTCCTACATGTTGGAGTGAGGTAGGAGAAAGAAGATTGATAGTGCCAGATATTGTGAGGGCATACTCTGAACGAGTGGATGTTATAACAAGAAAAATGTTGACAACTCAGAGTAGACAGATAAAGGAAGAAAAAAATAAAGTTATAAAGTGGGTGATAATGTATTGTTAAAGATATCACCAATTAAAAGTGTAATGAGGTTTAGTAAAAAAGGCAAGCTAAGTCCTCGATATATTGGTCCATTTGAGATACTTGAGGAAATTGGAGAAGCAGCTTATTAACTTACATTGCCTTCAGTTTATTCAAATCTTCATAATGTCTTTTATGTGTCGATGTTGAGAAAGTATCAACCTGATATTTCACATGTGATAAGAATAGAAGAACCAAATGTTAAAGATGATATGACTTACGAGGAACAACCAACTGAGATTTTAGAGTATCAACGACATAACCTGCAGAACAGAGTGATTCCTATGGTGAAAGTAGCATGGAAACATCATTATGGACAAGAGGCCACTTGGAAACTCGAGAGCGAAATGCATAAAGAGTTTCCACATCTGTTTGATAAGTCTTTATTTGTTTAAATTCGAGGACGAATTTTCTTTTAAGGGTGGTAGGATGTAATATCCTAAATAATTACACCTTAAGCAATTCATATATTTAAAAATTTAAATCGAGTTAATAACTCTAGTTGAAATTAAGTTTGAGTTAATTATGGTATCTTTATATGTCTTTGAGTTATTATCTTGACTAAGAGCTAAATCAAGTGAATTAATTTTAAGGCAATATAAGATAAAGTGATTGTTTATACTATTCTATTTGCATTTGAGATTAATTTAATTAATGAAGGATTAAGTAGACTTATTACATATGAAATCTTAGTTTTATAACTGTCAAATGATATTTGTGTATGAGTTTGTGATTGTTTACGTGTCAACTGTGACGATCCTGACTCTCGAAATATGTTATAAATAACTTCCGCTCGTTCAAGTGTTCGGGTCGTTACAATTATAGTGTTGGACAAATATTAACAATATAAATTGTAATTTAAATTTTTAAATAAAAATTATTACATTATTTTTAAAAATGTTGAATTTTGCTAACATATTATTTTATATAAATAAAAGGGTAAAAATAAAAAAATTAAGTTTGAACAAAATATATAAAATTTATAATCCATAAAATAACTTAGAAAATTTAAAAATGTTGAATTTTAATAAATAAATATTTTAAAAAATAGATTGAAGAGATAAATTTGTCAAAATATATTTTATCTGAAAAAATATCTCTTAAATGCTATCTTAGTTACTAATTAGATGAATCATTAAATTATTAAAAAATAAAAATGATAGATAATATGTTACTGTTAAATATAATAATAAAAATTTTCAATTAAAAATCGATAATTTATCTATATTTCATATTAAACAATTTTTTATACAACTAAAAAAACGATATTTCTGCGGATCCTCCTCGTGTACTTTTTTTATTCTTTATGTCGTTATTTAATGGCTTTAAAGCCCCAAAATAAAACAATTCCCCATTAGGCCAATAAAATAGAATAATTCACCCTATACACGCGGCAGCGCCCAACGCAGTTTGCACGAATCATAAAGTCCACCTCTTGGCATAATCCAGTTCCATATGCATCCATAGACGAAGTCGGCCGTCGACAACCCACTTTTTTAACGAAATGTCCACCGCTTCCGCCGCGCACTTCACTCGTTCGTTGATTTGTCTCCCTCGACTTCGACCCATAAATTCCACCACCGCCACCGCCACCGCCACCGCCTGATCACTTCCTTCCGCGATGCCGGCCCACTACGACGCCTTTCCGCCCTCGCCGGCGTCTTCCCGAAGCCTTCGCAACTCCCTCCACCAGGACGTCGTCACCTACTGGTCAGCAGCTCTTCGTCGGATTCCGTAAACCTTGTCGAATTCTGTAGATGCTAAAATCTTTGCTTTCTGTGTTTTGCGTGGCTGTATGCAGCTGCGGCTCCTGCGGGTACGCGCTTAACCTGCGCTCCTCCGACCGGGATACGGCCGGCATCGGCGCCAAGTACGACAAAGCCATCAAGAAGGGAGTGGTCCTCTTCAACTCCGTCGACGACAGCCGGTTCGCGCACGTCGACGAGTTCCGCTGGCGCCCCTACTTCGACTCGAGGCGCTCCTGGGGCCTGTTCAGGACGCGGACCAGGCTGTCCTGCAGAAATTGCAGGAACTTCATCGGGTTTGTCTACGAGGACGTGCCATCATCCGCGCCGGCCAGCTTTGAAGGCTCGGACTCGGGCGACTCCGGCTCCACGGATGGTGCGGCTGGCAGGAGGTTTCGCGTGAGGATTGGGGCGTTGCAGCCGGTGGCTGCCGATGGGTCAGGTATCGACATCTGACCGAGCTGATAGTTGATGTGGTCAATGTAGTCATGAGCAAGTATTTGCGATTGAGAATTGCACTTGATCTGTTTGTAAAATTTCCTCTCTCGAGTCTTAAATGTAAAGTTGTCTAGGTGTCGATTACGAACTCCCATCATGTGCACACTTTTGCATTATTTGAATTCTGTAAATATATTGGTTCTGAATGAAACTTCTTGATTTATGTTACTAGTCTCATGAACAGAAATATGAAGCAAAACGAAAGCCAGATATGCAAACTTGTGATATAGTTATATGCAAATGGAATGTGCATTTGTCATTCAAATTCCTGTAAATCCAGCACCTTCAATGTTGCTGAATTGCTGCTAAAACCGACAATTGTCAAATTAAGAACCACTGTAGATCTATAAGCTTGAAATCCTTCAATATATGTATTTCATTATACATGTCAACTTCCTGATGTACTATTCTGCTAGTCTAAATTTACATGTTGTTGAGTTGTCAAGTAGGGCTGCTAGATTGTTCAATCAAGGGGTGTAGAACCGTCATTTTGTTTTATACATTAATTGGATAAGTATTGCTTTGTCTAGAAGTAATATAACTTTTTTTTTGAAAGAAGAAGTAATATAACCGAGTCTTCTTGCTCATATTTTCAGAGAAAGAAACTTCTTGGCAACTGCTCATTATTTTTCAGGTTTCACTACCTGGATTAGCTGTTACCAACTCTATAACTATGCTGTCTTCCTTAATCAACTTATAATTTTTGGTCAACTTGTTGCAAATTTGATTTAGAAGTATCAACAAAAACATAGCCAAAGGGCTGATAATTTTATTTGCATTGACCTTTAACTACTGTTCGTGTGTGATCTCAGATTTTCAGTTTGGGGACATTAATAACTACTATTGTTTTTCCTGTGACAAATCACATTCCCAATTGAGTTAAGAAGTTATATATGTATGCTTTCGATTATGATGATATGTTCGGGCTTCTATGCTTTACTTTTTCTTCCACTTGGTTAATTTTTCTTCCTTACATCTCTCTTTTTCTTTTAGCCTCTGTTGCGAGAGAGCTTTCAAATATTCAGTATTACAGCATATCCACGAGACTAATGCCATAAATTGATTACTTCTGTCAAATCAAATTGGACAATAAACTCATTACACAGTTTATAATGTGATTGAACATTGCCGACAATAAACTCATTACAGAGTTTACGATGTGATTGAACATTGCCTGGGTCTATCGGCAAACCTTTGATTGGATTAGTGATCACTTCCTGAAGTGTCAGATAGATAATGGTATTTGAAACTTCTCCAACTCCGGCTGGATAGTGCTCTGATTCTTGAGAGCGGTGTTTTTGGCATCTAATTTAAAGGATACAATCAAGCTTAATCTATTTTCTAATATTCTGGCGGTTCTGATAGATTTTTAGGCACATCCCTCATTTTCTTCTTCACACCTTGATTTTTGTAGCAGATCAGCCAAGGGTTCCTGCTTCTTAAGTCTTTGCTTGAATCTACACACACACACAAAAGTGAAAGCACAGAATTTTGAGAAAAAAACTGAAATAGGAGGAACATATCAACTCTCTTATTTACTTTAGGATGATGCACACTTTCTGAATGATTGAATGTGACAACAAATAAAACAAAAATGGAACTGAAACTTAGTCCTTCTCAAAAGGGCACATTAACCCTGAACCAAATCTTGCTTCATAAAACAAAAAATATGAAGAGTCACTCAGAAGCTCCACAAAAGTATGGTAGAAACTTCCTTCTAAAAAAAAAGTATGGTAGAAACAGCTGCAAGTGCAATGCTGAAGTCGGATGCCCTCCAATTCAAACCCATGGCTGCAGAATCATCAGGGGAATCTGTTGAACTTGATGAAGGTGAATCAGAAACAGGAGAGGGGTTTTTCTTGGGTGTCTTTGATGGCGCCGGCGCCGGGACCGGGGAACCAAAGATCCCCAAAGGAAGGAGAACCTGATCGACTTGATAAACTGCCAGCTTGCTATCCGAGTATATTGTGTTGGAAATGGTTGTGTTGACAACTCCTGTTGTTATGTTCACCTGGTTGCCCATGGCTGTCACATTCAATGGGTACCTGCCATTGTGGGAGTCACCTGCCTGTGTCCTGATGGGGTTGCTCACTGTTTGGAACTGGGCCATGGTAACTACAGAAGGAACGACATGGAATTGGATCAGCGCAACCTTCTGCTGGTCGGTGAGGGAGTTGAGCGTGCCGGAAGGAAGACTGGCGAAGGCATTGTCGGTTGGTGCAAAAATGGTCATACCGGCGTTGGAGTTGTTAAGCTGGTTGTCAATCTGGTTGCTGATCTGTGTGCTCTTGAGCAGCCGAATCAGCATCGTAAATTGCCCGGCCTTCTCGAGGATACCTGTGATGTTCACGGGACCTGTAGGGGCAGGAGCAGGTGCAGCTGCAGATTGAGCAGTGGTCATGGCTGGGAGATGGAGGACAAAAAATAAGGTAATGATGCAAAACAAGGTAAGTTTCTCCATGTCTTAGTTTCTCTCAGACTCCCTCACTGTCCTCTTTCTCAGGCTTTCAGAATGCAGGAGTCTCTGTGTTTCTCTCTCCTCAGGTTCTGCATCGGTGCACGAAGGTGGGAAGGGGGCTTTATGGGTGGCCGGAGGAGAGAGAGAGAGATGAGAGAGGGTGACGGGTCGGGTGGAGGAGTGGCGTCCTCCCACCAAACTTAACCAGCTAGTTTGCGTATTATGTTGGCAAATGTATTGATGCATGACCTCAAACAGCAGTGCAAAAGCCATGGTCGCAATCATAATGCTGAGAGAGCTTTTCTGCTACTCCTATGAAGCATTGCGTCCTACTCTTTAATTATTATATTGCAGTCCTACTGTCGAGTTACCAGATATAATGCTTGGTGGTTTATTTGCGAAGCACAAAAGACAGATGAGAGTTTTGTAGTTACTTGACTAGCTAAGTGATCTCTCCATGATTTATCGTTTTCTCAAAAATGGGGAAAAAAAACAGAAGTTGATGCGGCAGGAATCACATTTTCTTGAGCTTATGATATAAAAAAAAAACTCCAGGGTCATCTCGTCTGCTGGCCCAAATTTAAACGAATTATGATGGTGCAAGGCATTTCCATAAAAGTTATAGATTTTGAATTTTATAAATGAGGTATATGGCTTGTAATGAATTTATACAATATAGCTTTTAGTTTAGAAAAGTGAAATTTAATTCAAAATTATGCTGTTTTTTTAATTCAATTTTTTTACATGGACGGGGTCGCACAAAAACAAATTTACACATTTATTAAAATAATTTTGGAAATAAGGAGGGTATTTTTTAAAATAATATTAGGAGTCATGATCAAAGTTTATCTTTTTGTTCTCGTTCCAACTCAAATACTAATAACTGGATCAAAATTAAAATATAATACATCATTCAATTGTGATATATAAATTAATAAATTAAAATTTATTATTAATTATGTGTTAAAAAATTAGATGTTTTCAGTATTTCGTACAAGTGTTTAGTAGATACACTAAATCCTTTTTCCAATCAATTGTGATACATCATTCCTCATCAATGCATCACTATATCAAAATAACATTAAGCTATCTTGTCTTATCGTGCATTCTTAACATAATGACATTATGTTATTTAGCACAGTTGGTTGTTCTTTTATTAACACTCCGGACAGAAAAAGAGTACGATCAAGTTCTTCATAAAATGATTGTTTTTGTTCAGTATGACCAGAGTATAATTTCTAGAAATTTGTCGTGCTTCAATTTTTATTTGGTCGATTTGAATTCTCAATCATATTAAAATTGAATTAAAATATAATCAAATGACATAAATGATCAGCGAGTTTATGTCTCATATATCGTCAAGAGTTAGTAATCTCGAATTTAAATCTTAGAAGTCATCAATTTGATCAAAATTTATTTTTTTGCTCTCGTACGAGTATTGAATTAGTCAAATAGTAATAACTTTATACACCAATTAATTTAGATAAAAAAATTAAATTAAAATATGATCACGAATGAATTAGTGTTAGAAGAGTAGAATGGAAAAAATGTTTTCTGTATATTTCTGATGAGGCTGTACATCTATATATAGTACATGAAAAGGATCAGATGGATAACCACCAATGTCTATCTAATCTAACTAGAGAAGATCATCTAATCTAAACTAATCTAGATAAACACAAATCTAGATAAGATCAGATCTGGATAACAACAGATTTGGATGATATTAAATCTTTACAAAAGATAAGATTAGATTCTCTAACACGCCCCCGCAAATTCAGCTTTCTCTGGATCGAAGCCTGAGTTTGTCCCGTAAGAACTGAAA
>LTAE01008655.1:0-16213 GCA_001647135.1 Pontederia paniculata | reverse complement strand
GAATATATGATATGATTGTGATATGATATGTTTGATACATGATTGCACAAGTGCATTACATGTTATATGATATGCTAAGGAGATGTGATACATTCGTGTTGATACATGTTTCAGTTTATCTTATGAGATGATACATATGATATTTGATTTGATATATGTTTATATGGGTTGTTCGAAATGAGTAGACGGTAATACATAGACTATGAGTTTTCTACTTACTGAGCTGTGGTTTGCTCATAATATGGTTTTCAACATTTTTCAGATCAGTAGACCAGTGCCGTAGTTGTGCTTGACGATCCTCTGTAAGGATAGAAACACTTTTGCACAAGGTAGATATGAGACTTAGGTCTTTTTCTTTGGCCATTTTGTGAGGATGTATGTCTCCTCGTGATGTATAGTTTTTGTATTAAGATTTTATACATCAAAAGAAAGTATTGTATAATGTACAAGTGTGGACTAGTGTGGATTTGCTCTGAGATCAATATACATAATGCTTGTGTCATGTTTACATTTTGATACTATCCATGTGAAATATCAAATAAATTTTGACACGCTTCCGCCATATTATATTTGATCGACTGTAATATGTCGCGGCTTACGGATCAAACTAAGGTTTGAATCGGGGTCGTGACAACTGTACTGACTTTTCGATTCCAAAGAAAGCTTAAGAATCGATCTAGATGCCCAAAAGTGGATGCTATCGAAGGCTCTCTTGTCGCAATTGAATCAATAGTCAAGATACTATGATATCTTCCACAAGATGTACAATATGAGTTTGTACGATATTGTTCTTGCCTTGATACAACCTTGCTTTGATTTGTTGTTTGGATGTGTTAGCTTGTGTATTAAACTGTGAAGTGGCATAAATATGTGCACCTTGTGGACTATTCTCATGTCTTATATTGTTGAAACCACCCTGTTGTTGAAACACACCACCATCATACTAAAATATCTTATTACTTGGTCCACCTTAAGTGAAATTTGAATTTGGTCATTTCAAATCTTTACTAATTTGATTTCTCTCTTCTAATAACTTTTCAGCTCTCAATGCAGTTGCCACAAGTTAGGAGTAGTCAATGAATTCCAACACTTGAACTTTTTATCTGATGTTCAAATGAAGTCCTCCTTCAAATCATCGACATTTGCATTTTTATTAGATACCAAACTAGATGCATACTTTAATAGTTGTATAAACTTCAACTCATACTCTATAATAGATAATTCTCCTTGTGTCAAATTTAAAAACTCCTTTTTCTGTCAACATGTAATTTAGGCAAATATTTCTTTCAAAATTCATGAAGAAAATCATCCCATCCAAGAGTGGGAGGAAGTGCTTGAATTACTAGGAATTTTCTCCACCAACCCAAAGTATCTTTTTGCAATAAAGAAACTTCATAATCAATTTTTTCTTCATTTGAGTATTGCATTTGATTAAAGATAATATCCATGTGTTTTAAACATGCTTCAGCCACTGTTGGGTCTGTAGTACCTTCAAAATCATCAACACCTTGTTCTCTTATCTTATCATAAAAGATATTTGTTTGTAGCACTTGATATGTTGGATCTACTTCCATCATAATTGCCTTTAAATCTTGTGCAATTATTTGAGAAACATGTTGATTCGCAATAAGATTAACTTGCTCAATAACTTGAGGAATTACTGACCCTCTAAGACAACATCATTATGTAAGGGATGATTGTTATTATCACCCATTCCTCACCATGTAACAATGCATGAGATGATGCAAATGAATTGCTAGTAGGTCGTATGTTTGGAGAAGCATACTGACTTTGGCCAACAAGAGCAATTTGGCCTTCGTCGTGATGCCTACGCGGTGAGATTTTTACCCCTTCAAAATAAATAAAAAAATAATGTCAAAAGAATGCACTAAATTCTATTGTCTATATAATCTCTCATGCATATAGCTTTACATAAAACCTTAAACTTAGGCCACACTATTGTCTATATAATATCATAACCTAAGCTATGATACCAAAACTTTCCACAACCGACCTTGTTTTTACGCTAAACCCAATTATTATAACTCTTGATCTCATTTAACATATCTCAAAATAAAATTCATGAAACCTCCTTCCGTAGTACTATCTCACTACTTGTGAATAAATATAAGAGTTAGAGGTATAAAAAAAAAACTTTAACTTAAGCATAATATATATCCCACATTCACATATCTCCATCTTTTTTCACATGGTATTTCACACCAGCCATTCCAAAGAGGATAAGTGGTCTACATACTTTACACATAGTTCTACTACATCATTTTAAAAACCTATGTAAGTAAAATATATGCATCCTTTCAAAAATAAAATAGAAGGAGAATAAAAGTTCTCCAGCGGCTCGACCTCTTCTATGTGCAGCAAAAGTAGAACATGGTAAACTCAACTCCGACTAGCTACCAAAATCTGAAAATTTTAAAATAGAATAAGGTGAGCAAACAACAAGCTCAGTGAGTAGAATAAAAGTATAACATAGGATAACAATACTAGTGCTATTTTATTTAATAAAACACACATTCCTTTTGAGCAAAAACTTCAAATCATAATCATAATTAAAGTTCATGAATCACATGTCTTTATGTAACATATAATGAAAACTCACTATTATGATATACAAGATCAAATTCCTCATACGTGTTATTGATACGATCACACAGAGCATAAACATGTGTCAATACGTGTTGAGAGCTTCATGGTCATGGTTCGATACAATTAAGTAGAGGTTCATAACCATGGGTCGATACAACAACGCAGAGCAATAAATATGGGTAAATACAACAACAATTAACAAGGGTCAATACGTGCACGCAGAGCAGCCCCCAAAGGGCAAAAACACCCGAGATACGCCCCAAAGGCATTATGTATATCGAATGTGGTCACAAAGACCTATTTCATTCAATATGGCAATTGACCATAAGGGTTTTCATGATACACAAACTATACACATTAGATGCTCATATATCAAATAAAGACTATATCAACATCACATGCATTGTTCCCTGAAAACTTTTGCATAAAAGAAATTCATCACTTTATCTCATCTGAAATTCTTAAAAATATGTTAGAATCATCCATTCATAACCAACATACTTTTGAAAAGTATAGAAGGTTTCATGAATATATAGATCTTGTTGGAAATATCAATACAAATAAAGAAAATAACATATAACATTTTTACGATGTTATAATTTATCCACTCACCTTGTACTTTATATCTTTAAGAAGATTTGTTTGCTTTCATCCCTTCCACTTAGAGCTTGCTTATCTCCTAAAAATAATAGTGTCTTTTCACTTGTCATTCACTAATATTGACATTATGCAATAAAGGATCATGATGCATGGATACTTATGCACCCTAAAATATATGCAATATCTTAGAAATAATACCTTTTAACATTTATACTCATTTATTAAAATGGTCTTGAGGGCTCTCATTGAATGCTTCACAAACTATGATGATTGGATCATCGTACGATCATTGTGTTGATCCCAAAATTATTTGCATTAATGGCTAGGAGCATAATGTTTGATTCAGAATCTATATATTTTGATGAGACATAATCTAACTTTGTCATCTCCATCTCTTCTTCCTCAATCTGGGGCATCTCTTGATTTTCAAAAATTGTTGTTTCTCCTCTTAGTCTCCTAATAGTCTTCCCAATCTCAGGATTGAATACGAGAGAAGCTTTTGAGCTTTGAGTATTGTATCAATTGTCATAGCTCAAACCCTCTAGAGGTGGTGACCTGTGATAGAAGATGTCCTCTTGAAACTTGCACAACAACAATTTGCAAATAGAAAAGAAAAAGTCTCAAAGTAACTTGAAATCAGAATAGTTATTAAAGATGTGTTCCCCGACAACGATGCCCAAAACTTGATTCAAAAATTCGTTATAGGCAACAGATGCTAGTAAATGCACTAATTGTTCAAGTAATATAATGTAATGAGTATATAGTTATCGATCCTATGAGGTACAAAATAACTAATTATCTACTCCAAGTGGTCAATAGGAAATGACGAAAGATAAAACATATTATAAAGTAAAATTAGTGATGACTAGGGCTTAGATGATGTGTAAACCTAGGATGAA
Source organism: Pontederia paniculata (assembly GCA_001647135.1). NCBI lineage: Eukaryota > Viridiplantae > Streptophyta > Magnoliopsida > Commelinales > Pontederiaceae > Pontederia > Pontederia paniculata. The sequence continues at coordinate 12,107 of LTAE01008655.1, read as the reverse complement.
ACAATGTTTAACCTTGGTTGCAATTGACTTAAATAATGAATAACATATTTAACTTCTAGATGGGTTAGGAACACCTAAATTATGATATCCTTTTCTAAGTAAAGATCAACTATCACAAATTTAAACAAGCAGAGAGCACTCCATTTCAGACCTGCCCTCGAATTCACTTAGATTATGATGTAGTAAATTGTGACCCCTAGACTATTAAACTGCTCAATCCGAGATTAGATTAATAGGATACAAAACCTAACATGCTCTTTCGGCTCTATTAAGTTCAAACATGCATTGCTTTAATTAGTTAGTTAATGATCATGTCAACAAAATACTTGAATTAACAAAAGACATGTCAATAGTCTAATAACTAATCCAACCAAATTTGAAGAAAAGCACTATGCATAGTTTTCATGTTTATGAAAGTTAAACAAACTATAGAAAATTTCAAAAAATATTCATAAGTTATTCGAGTATTAAAACTATTACAAATAAGTAAGAAAATATATTTTTTTCAATAAAATTTAAAAATACAAAGAATTATCCCAACATAATATAGAACAGGAAATACTTTGTAGATCGATGATGAACTTTGCACAATCCTCCTTTCAGTTAAATCGTGAAGAAATATTCCCAGTCGACTCATCGAGATGATCCCATGTTCTTTGCTTCAAGGCACAGGTTGACAACTCCTAGCATGCGACTCCAGGCTCTTAAAAGATGTATATATAGCCTCCCAAAGTCTGATTAATGTTTTTCTAGGTTTTCATAAGGTTAAGAAACCTTTTCAAATTATAAAAGGGAAACCCTCTTTTAAATCTTGTGATTAACTCTATGGTTGAGATTTAACAATGCAAACCATATCTTCAATAATCTATTTTAACTTGACTCCTATAGCAGTTGAATAGTTTGGAAACATTTTGGCATCGAAAACATTTCAAAATATCACAAAAATATGAATATGGACCATCCATCATGACCCTGTTGAATCTAGGATCCTGAGATTGTTTTGATGATCACAAATTTGTGAGGAAAGCTAAGATGTACTGATAATCTTTGATGTATTTGTGAAAGACATGATTTTTGTGTTCGGTCAGTAATACGTCGACCAAAGTCAAGAAGTGGACGACCTATGTACAGATAAGACGGGAAGACAAATCCTAAGTTTGAAGTGGTCGTCCTAAGGATGTAAAGAGGTTGACCGAAGTAAAGAAAAGAGACTGAAGAGATGGAGCTAAGTACTGAGTGGTCGACCGAGAAGAAACAGTGGGCGACTGAAGTATTCCTGTTGAGAACAGAGGTCATCCGAGAGCTTTGGAGTTAAGGCAGTGGACAACCAAAGGAATGACAGGTAGAAAGAAAGGTCGTCCAAAGAGAGACAGCGGATGACCGAAGTACTTAGGGTGAAGAAAGAGGTCGTCCGAGAGCTTTGGAGTTAATGCAGTTGACGACCAAAGGAATGACGGGCAAAAAGAAAGGTCGTCCAAAGAGAGACAGCGGACGACCAAAGTACTCAGTGTGAAGAGATAGGACGTCCGAGAGCTTTGGAGTTAATGCAGTTGACGACCAAAGGAATGACGGGCAAAAAGAAAGGTCGTCCAAAGAGAGACAGCGGACGACCAAAGTACTCAGTGTGAAGAGATCGGACGTCCGAGACTTTTGGAGTAAAAGCAGTGGCTTACCGAAAGAGCATTAGAGTTGAAGTGAAGGAATGAAAGGACGTCCGAAGAATCAGCGGACGATCGAAGTAATTCAGATGAAAATAGTGGACGTCCAGAATTGTAGGGAAAAGCAGTGGACGACCAGTGTCAGAAGAAGTAAAGTCTACACAGGTCATCCAACGTGTCCGGGTAACAACAGTGGACGACTAGTGAACCTGACAATAGAATGAAAGGTCGTCCAAAGAATCTGAGAGGTGTCAGAGGACGCCCAAAGAATGTCAGAGGAATGTCGGAAGAGAAGAACTACAGACGTCCAAGGAACTCAGTAAGGAATGAGCGGACCGCCGAAGTACTTAGTCAAGAGGCAATGGACATCCGAGGAATTTAGGGAGAATTAGTGGACGACCTAGTAGAAGCTTCAAAGAAAGACTAAGTTAAGATCAGACGACCGAAGGATTGGTGTGCAATCAGCGGACGACGGAAGGAGCTTGACAAGTGAACTCACCTAAAGTAGAGGTCGATCAAAGGATTAATGTGCAATCAGCGGACTACCAGAGAAGAGTGGAAGTTCAAGTCAAGATCAGACGACCGAAGGATTGATGTGCAATCAGTGAACAACTGAAGGAGCTTGACAAGTGAATTCAACTGAAGTAAAGGTCGACCAAAGGATTGATGTGCAATCAGCGGACGACCAGAGAAGAGTTGAAGTACTGAGTCCAAGTCAACATTGGGCGACCAAAGAATTGGGGTACAATCAGCGGACGACTGAAGGAGATTGATAGAGGAACAAAGGCGAAAGCTCGGAATTGCGGACGTCCGAAGGTGAACGGTGGACGACCGAAGCACTAGACGACAGTTCAACGAATAACTTCACCAGAGCAGCGGTCGACCGAAGCAGAAGAAGCGGATGGACGAGGAGTAGGTGAAGAGTATTGTACTTGCTTTAACGGTTAGTTTTCTTTGAGAGAAATTAGGCCGTTTGTGCAAGGGTATAAATTGTAATCCCAAGAGTCTTGGGAAAAAACTTTGGCAAATTGATTAGCGAACTTGAGAACTTGAGTGAAAAGCCTTAGTTCCTCCTTCTGAGCATTCAATTGACGAATCCATAATAGAAGGAAGTAAAGTAGTCATTCAAAAGTGGACACATTTATAAGAGGTTGTCTCCTTGTCCTCGTAAGCAAGAATGGAGAAGAAGTTGTAAGGGAGCCTTCGCCTCATGATTCATGTTGCACACAAAATTGGCAGCTACTGATTGCGATACTTATGACCCGTGACCAGATAGAACAATCCATTATATTCACATCTTCAGTGCTGTTCATTCTTGCCAATGACATGATACTCCCTAGTGCCCCATGAGATGCACAGGTAACAACCCCATTATATTGTCTCGCAACCTGTTATGTTCAAAAATGTTTCAAATCGTCTCTCGTGGCTATGTAGTTCCTTCAACTTTGAGTCGCGACTTGTAGTTGTCACAAGCCATTTTATGTAAGAGAGGCCCACCTCTTGTTAGTTGTATGTAGAGGTCATCATAACAATCATACATAACATATCATCATAATGAACATTTCATTCAAACATATATCATTAATAAGCAACATATGGCACAATCAAATAATCATATCATAAGTTAAACAATCAACATTACCCGATATGCCATAAACATGCAATGCAATCTTCTAATGCATCTTGTTTACATTTTGATTACTTTCATTTTTTTATATGAATGAGTGATCCCATCTTAGGATCCAATTTAAGTATCATAGTAGGTCTTCGTCAGTAGTCCCCTTAGGATGGTTGCTCACATTTGTAGCAATTGATTAAGGGTATCAAGAGGTGGATTCCCCTTTGATCCATTCGACACACAACATTGACCCTTAACCACTAGGTTGAGAGTATCAATAGGTGGAAGCCCCACTGGTTGTCCAATTTCTTACTTTGTCCCTTAACCTTGACATGGTATATGGATATAAAGAGATGGTGGCCATATGTTGCCCCATTGGTTGCCAAAGTTGCACTTTGTCCTACGTGCCCTCATTAGTAATAAATCATTCTTCATATCCCTCTTAGGGTCATCCAGTCCTATTTTAGGGCTCGATGTATGCACATGACAAAAACCTTGATTGTATACTACTTTGTATTCATAAAAAAAGATATTGGGTTGATTAAGAGTATAACGAGTAGTTACAACTTTACATGTTCCATTAGGTTTAGTTATGTTATCATTATAGTAACTAACCCTTCATGTTATAAATTTTGATGTGCATTGTGTAACAGGTCATGTTGTAATAGAAAATATCCGTTGTGACGCAGGTTGTAACAGCTCTAATGACACCTGATTCTTTACAAAGGCAAGTTTTAAAATTTATAAATCACCAAATTACACAACTACTGCTTTCGCAAGTGCACGGGTAGTTGTAGCACTTTGGGGTCGATCCACAGACTGGTCAACTAGGTTTCTAGGAAGATTCTTTACTTAATCACACTAGACCAAGGAGAAAATGTTGTTGGTTAGGTTTGTTTTTGTGATTTTAGATACGATAAAGTAAATAGAGAAAATATCGATGATAAAAGCATTTCCAAAGCAAAGTTCCACCCCAGGCTCGTCTGCAATTGCCAAACATTAAAAACGAATGAATCAATTCTATAAAGAGTTCAAAGAACAAAATCATGCAGTAGTCCACTGCTCACTAATACAATCCAAGAACTTACTGTTCTAATCTAGATTGATTGAGGAAGTTATCTAGGGGAAAGATCCACTTTGTCGCAGGAATATCCCCTAAAATCCTTTAAAAATAATATGCTCAAATCAATCTATTAAGTCGTCTGCATCCGTCGTCCCAAGCTGGCATGTTTCCCCTTGTTATGCCAGATTTCTCTGCACGCAACCTTAGACGATCCCGACAAGGCTTGGTCTAGGTGAGGATGTGTAGACAAGGACTCAGGTTGATATCAAACTTAATACATGGATTGTCAAAATAAATCGTCACTAGCGAACACTCATTATGATAGGTCCCCCTGTAACACGACCTTGGGCAATCCCGGACAGGGGTAATCCCAATTAAAGAGTTTCTACCAAGACTATTCATAGCAACCAATCCTTCCCGAAAATGCACATCAATAGGCCATCTTGATGCGAGATATATAGTCACACCCGTCCGTCACAAGTGATTTGTTCTTCAACAGTCGTGATAGAATCTTCGGTCACACAACCCAAGACGATCCGGTCAAGGGTTGGTTTAGATGAAGAAGAACAAACACGAACTAGGGATATGGCTACTTCAAGGATTTACCGATTTTTAACAGTTGTGACAGATTTCTCGATTACACAACCTCGAGTTTGACCCGAATGAAGAGAATCAATAAATTGATGGAAATTCAATAAAATATTGTTTCTCAATAGTTGTGACAGATTCTTCTATTACACAACCTCTGATGATCCTGGTTAAGGCTTGACCTGAATGAAGGGAAACAATTTCAATAAGAACACAGAATATCAAAGATATGCAAATCTTTTGAAATCGAAAAAGGATAATGTTAGACAACTCTCATTGAACTAACTTCAGAAAGATCAAGCATCCCACAAGTAACTCTTTCTCAATTAAATCAGAACGCAAAATCGATTTATAGATTCATCACAACCTCTCACAAGTGTCATCACAAGCGAGGTTGTGACGTGCGACAATCTCTCGGTTGTTATCGATGCACAACTGTGAGTGATCCTTTCCAGACTTGTCTTGTATGGCAAACCTACACTTGAGAGGATGGTCATGTGAACAAAACTGTCACCTTAAATCATTCACAAGGATTAAACACATGGCGGTAAAGAACCAAACTTGCAATTTAACAAAAAGACTAGAAACGATTCATTGATATGAAAACATGACAACTACAGAGTCTGTCTGGGGCTTCACAGAGCCTCGAAAATAAACTAAATTGGCCCCTAAGTCCCATGAGGAATAGTAGGAACATTGTTCGAAACCTAGAAGAAAAACTAAAGGCTTGGAGGCGGCTTCTTCCTTGCTGTCACCAAGAATTCTCTGGCCGAACACCCCTTGGAATGATGTTTGTGTGTCTATTAAATAGACTCTCTCAAGCCGCCTCTCCATCAGGTCTTGATCACCGCCACCATGCGATCGAGATCTTCAATAACTTCCGATGGTTGGCTATTATAATCTCCAATTAACCGCTAGTGATTCCTTTCCTTAATTGTTCGGGTTGTTATAATCTCTAATAACCACCTTAATTGTCCAGGTGTGATCCCTTGAATTATGGTGACATTCCTTCAAGCCTGTATTCTTTCCTCAGTTGGTTTGCAATACGTTTCCATAATTGGGGCCAGTTTTATTAGGACACCTTCTCTGCATCTTGATTGTGAGGATTTCCTTAATCAAGGGTGGCGATTTGAATTTGAAATTGAAGGGTTGAATCCTTGCTTGTCTATTTATGCATGATTAGCTCCAAAATTGTACAATAAACCCAATTTTATAACGATAGACAATATTTTCTGAAAATGGATAAGTAAAATATAGAAATGTTGCAATTTGGTAAAAGGTGGCAAGAAGGGCTCAAGTGGCATGCAAAACATGATCAAAAGGTGACATAAATGAGGGGTGAAAATGATATTTTTCGCCACTCATCAACTACCGCAAGAATGAATCCTTACTTTTCCTCAAGCAAAATTAGGTAATTTAAGAAAGCAATCGCACTAGAGAGAATAAACCTATTAGCAAACGAGTCCACTGCACATCACATCCCAACAACATTTAAGGTGTGTTGTTTATGGATTATCCTTTATTTTTGAGATCACTAAAGATCGGACCTATGTATGACATGACACCCTTGACAACTTGCCACAGCCACCTTTTAGAGTTAAAAATTCATCACTCAGACTAACAAGCTCAAAATTCCTATTTCCTTACAGTAGAAAAAGCCTTAACTGTTCAACATTTTTTCTTCCCTCATCTTGAATAGGATGTGTGAAAATCCTTAGAAAAGAAACATCAAAATAATACAACTAAATTGTATAAGACCTTCGGAGGGTGTGACAAGGTATAGGAATTAGGTCACGCTAATGAACTCTAGAGCTGATATTGCTTTGGGCGCTTAATGGGGTTCAACTAACCCTCTTTCCTCTTTGTGGGTTAGACTAACCCTTTTGATCTTTCAAACACATCGTCACAGTGGGGTTCAACTAACCCTCTTTTATGTGGGGTTCGACTAACCCTCTTGATCACTGGTACTCAGATGCTTCATAGTCGTCACAAGTGGTACTACAAGCTAGGTGGTGATGGTAGTTGTGACGCAATAATTGACTTCAGTTTTCACATATGGAGTGTTTTTTTCTCACTCATATTCTTACTCTTGATCTACCTTGGGAAAAATAGGAGGATTGGATTGTTATCTGGATAGTCAAATTCCAAGATCCAAGGGTTGTTGCGGTGAGTGTCAAGTTTCTGCCGAACTTTGATCCCAAAAATAAGGTGTTAGAAGTGTTTGGGTTTCATAATAGAATGTTGGGTGATTTTACAAAGGACAAGAATGCAGATAGGTTACATATCTCTAATGCTCTCTAAATAGTGCTAGAAAAAATAAAGCAAGAAACAAACAAGGAAGATTTCAAAATGGTTAGAGAAGATACAAGTTAAGAGTTAGGGTTTAGTCATAGCAACAGGCAGAAGTCACGAAAAAATTTAATATAATTCATATATTGAGGTTACATTTGTCGTCTTTCATAGTCTTACCTTTGTGCTTCCAAAATTTGTCAATCCTAGAAAGTGTCAAATACCTAAATAAAACAAAAGGTATTCCATGAAAACAAAAGAAAAAATTTCAAGAAAATAAAAAAACACAGAAAAATACACCATGGTAATACAAAAAGTGGAAAAGAGATACACCATGGTGCCCTACCGCAATCTTTTCCAAAACACTATCCTCGGTGTTTGAACAAGTGACAGGTCGACCTCCCTTAGTCGGAGTCATCGTCTTCTTCTTCATCCGCCACAGTTGGTGCTTCAATTAGCTTCCTTAGTGCGGCTACCTCTCGCTCGGTCTTGTGATGCTTGGATTTGGATGTTCTGCATGTTGAGTGTCTGTACAAGGCCAAGGAGCTCTTGAATATCTTCAGTTGAATCTATCAAGGTCGATGCCTGGGAGGGTCTCGATTGTGACGCTATCGGTGACGCTGGTGGTAACAGGGTTGGCAGTGGTAGATGCCTTCCTCTTATTTTGGGTACAGGCGTCGACATCATAGTGGCATCATCATTCTCCTCAGCCAACTGGATCAGCCAATTTTCTCCATTGATGATGCTTGTCTTTGTAGGGCAGGGGAGGAGGAGCATGTCATCGGTGTGATCGAAACGGAGGTAGAGACCATTGTCCTTCTGGTGAAGAAACTTCATATGGACGAGGTTCGGAATATCCATATAGGCACTTCCTTTTGCTGGTTGGAGTCCTTCGAGGCTGAGTCTGAGTCTTGTGGAGATGGGGGTGATGAGGCCTGTGATTCAGATGGCGTCGGTGGTACTTGAAAAGAGCTTGAACAGGTGGTCCAAGAGAAGGGCGCCGGGGTTGATCTGCACTCCCTTGATCATCCCGCACAGAATGAACAACTCGGACTCATGGACCTTTGATTCAGAATTGGTCCTGCCAAAAATTGTATTATAGAGGACCCTTTGTATATACCTGAAAGTTGGGTTCTGGATGGACGAATCTTCTTGAAGTCGACAGTCTTCTTGCCGGCTCTTAGACCTCTCGGCGCTTGAAATGTGTTGGTGGTGATTGGAGGCCGCCAACGGTCAGGAGGTTGAGCGCTCAATTGAATTCTCGAAGGGTTAAAATATAGAGCCGGAAATGGATGAAGTCGTCACCATCGGGTTGGTTCCCAACCCGTAGTGTGCTCAAGAACTCGATGGCGAGGCGCGAATAACTTGTCCAATTGCTGAAGAAAAACTTGGTTGTGCCGAAGCGGCTGGTGCAATACTCCACATCCTCCAGAATACCCAACACGAATAGCATCATGTAATGGAGAATGTGGGTAGCCTAGAAGTCCAAGTCCTTGATCTTTCAGAAGTGTTGCTCTTGCTTGGCGTTGAGGAGCATGACTTGACTTGGTGGAGCCAGAGTGGTAGAAGGAGGAGCTATCCTTTCGTCCTCCGGAGTATGGCCGATGGGATAGTAGAATCGGAAGAGGTGGTAATAGGTGTGTAGATAGATGAGGGAGGTGATTATGGTAGGGTTCGTGCAAGGGCAGGTGAAGGCTATTATGGCTATTGTGGTGTAGATGGTACTGGCAAAACATGAGTAGGTGATTGCTTATTGGGTTTGGTGGCGAGAGACAAGGGCTACCGACAAAGGTGAAAAGGAATGAGGTGGTGGTGGAGGTGTCGGAGAGGGCGGACGAGATGGCGGTTGTGGCGACTCAGGAGGCGTCTAGAATCGAACCTTTGGAATGTTGCATTTGTCTCCTCCTCTGGTGGTGACACGTTGAGAACATAGGAGGTGACAGGAAATTGGGGCGATGGGACCTCCTTTTCTTGTTGGCCACGGTGTAGTCGTCGCCGGTCGAACTTTGGTCGTCACCTGCGGTGGCACTGTTGGTGTGTCAGTGTTGGGCGGTATTGGTTGTGACGACTCGCCCTTTTCTTTAGGCTTGATAATCTTCACCGCATGCAAGAGATGTGAACTTCCTCAATCTCTTCATCCGTCCAATCGATTGTACGGGGCCTGTCGGTGTTGGGTCGAGAGACAACCTTCTTTGTTATCTTCTTCGACTTAGTTTTCGTCCATTGCTTCTTCTTCTAGCTGCGAGAGGACAGCATGTTGACAGGAAAGAATAGGCCATGAGTGCTCAGAGAGAACAAACTTGTGGGGGTCTTTTCACAGTGGAACAGGGGGAAGGTGCTCATGGAGGCGAACGTTCAGGGTTTAGGCGGCAAGGTAACGTGGGTTTAGGGTTTTGTGTGGGGGCGTTTATATAAGTGTGGATGGGTGGGAAGGCGGTGATAGTGGCGTTTGTGAGAAAAGGCGATGATGAGTGTGACAAAAGATCCATTTGATTACATCAATCTTTGTGCGATTGCGATGACTGCGATGATGGCATGTGTAGGCAGATGTGAAATTAGTTTAAATTTAAACGCCATTGAGGCCCAAGAAGATTGCAAATCTGAGTTTTAGTTGGGTTGCAATGGTTGGATGAATTGACTCCACGAGCACGCAACCGTAGGCTTGCTTTTTGGCGCAAGTGTTTGAATATCGGGTTCTGACCTGACCCAGTCCACAATCAAACTCATCACAAGTGGTGTATCACTATCGGTCCCTCACTGACTTGTTCCACTGCAAGCTTATGGGTTGTTGTGTATCACAAACTTGTCGGCTTTCGTGGATGACACCTAAGATTTATGACGCCAATCCTAAGACCTGAATATGGATAAAATGAAATCCTGGGTTGCCTCCTAGTTATAGTCCTTGGCTATACTTTGTTGAAGTCGTGATCTTAATCAAGTTGCATCACAAGCGGATCCACCAGGTTGTGACGATCCACGAGTAATGTGTCTCCTTTTTCATGGTACAACTTAACCCTATGCCGTTAACTGTGAATGTTCTCCCATGGGGAGTGACAAGCTCTAGATTTCCATAGCTGAATACCTTGGTAACCACGAATGGACCCGACCATCGGGTCTTTAGCATTCTCCGAAATAACTTGAATCGGGAATTGAATAGTAGGACTTCATCTCCTACATTAAAGTGATTTTTGTTATCATGCCAAGCCTTGGTGCGTTCTTTGTAAATTCAAGAGTTCTCATATGCATCAAGGCGCAATTCTTCTAACCCAGCGAGTTGTAACATCCTTTCTTCTCCCGAAGTCTTGATGTCTAGGTTAATCTTCTTGATTGCCCAATATGTCTTATGTTGCAATTCAATAGAAAAGTGACATGACTTTCCATAGACAAGTCGATAAGGAGTTGTACCTAGTGACATTTTGTAAGCCGTGTTGTATGCCCTTAGTGCTTCATCAAGTCGGCTTGCTCCAATCCTTTCGTGATTTTAACCGCCTTTTCCAAGATGGTCTTGATTTTTCGATTGGATACTTCGACTTGCCCACTCGTCTGTGAGAGATAAGGAGTGGCAACTTTGTGTATAATCCCATATTTGTAGAACAAATTCTCGATTTGCTTCTCCAAAAAGTGCATCTCTCCATCGCTGATGATGGCTTTAGGAATTCCAAATATGGGGAAAATCACTTTCTTGAACAACGTTAGCATAGTCTTAGAATCACAAGAATCAGTAAGCAGGGCTTCGACCCATTTACAAAAATAATCGACGACGACGAGAATATATTTGTATCTACCTAAATTGGGGAATGGATCCATGTAGTCGATCCCCCATACATCGAACACCACTTCGAGAATGCCCTTGAGTGGCATCTTATGTCTTCTGGATATGTTACCGCTCCTTTGATAGCTATCACAGGAAGCTACATACTTGTAAACATCTCTAAATAATGTAAGGCCAATAGAAGTCCGCTTGAAGCATTTTGGTAGTTGTCCTTCGCGCTCCACCATGTCCACCATAAGGGGATGAGTGACAATTCTCAATTATTTCATGGGCATTTTCTTTAGCAATACATCTTCGGAACAGGCCATCTGCACATTTCTTGAATAACATGAGGTTGTCATAATAGTAATGCTTGAGTTCAAAAAACAAGTGTTTCCTTTGTTGATGACTCATCACGGGTGTAGTACTCCAGCTGTTAAGAAATTATCGATGTCAGCGAACCATGGAAGATTTGAATTTATTAAAGCATATAAGTTCTCATCAGGAAAGCCATCTCAAATGGGTTGTGATATCGCTTGTGACACCGCTTTGTGTCAACGCTTGTGACACCGCTGGTGATGGCGATTGTGAGAACAACTGTGATGCTACTAGTAACTGGTTGTGATAGTGCTTCTAATTGAAAACAGAGTCGGGATAAGTGGTCAACAACAAGATTTTCATAATCACTTTTGTCTGTAATCTCCAAGTCGAATTCCTAGAGAAGTAGGTGATGAGTGCAAAATTGTGTGTATTCAAAATACAGATGGCACCAGGTTTTCTGGACCTAGGGGCACCTTCACAGAAAAATAGAATATCAACAAGTTTTAAAAATAAACCTAAACACAAAACTCCAACTGCAAGTATACGGTTATCCTTGTAGTATTTTAGGGTCGAATCCACAGGGAAATCAGGAATTCACAATTCAATGCTCTATTCTACCACGAACCGAAATCAAGATGGAATATCTTTGTGCAGAAATTTAAGTAGAATAGAACTAAAAATCTGAAAAGATAGGTAAGCTAATATTTTTGGTATTTTAGATATTGAATGAAATAGAAGGAGAGAATTAGTATAGAGTAAGATCAAGCTAGTCAAATAGAGGAAATAGCCGGGACACGGGAATCATTTCGAATCTTACTT
>LTAE01008653.1:8798-20126 GCA_001647135.1 Pontederia paniculata | reverse complement strand
AGTTATATAATTCCTCGTGGGATCGACAACTCTACTCTTACACTTTATTACTTGTTCGACTAGTGCACTTGCTAGCATTTTGAATTGCGTGTTCAGCATTTTTCGCATCACTCTTCCTATCGTCCACTGCTTTAACTCCAAAGCTTTCGGACGACCTCTTTCTTCACCCTGAGTACTTCAGTCGTGCGCTGTTCAACTTTGGACGACCTTTCTTTCTGCCCGTCATTCCTTTGGTCGTCCACTGCCTTAACTCTAAAGCTCTCAGACGACCTCTGTCTTCACCCTGAGTACTTCAGTCGTTCGCTGTTCAACTTTGGACGACCTTTCTTTCTGCCCGTCATTCCTTTGATCGTCCACTGCCTTAACTCCAAAGCTCTCGGACGACCTCTGTTCTTAACAGGAATACTTCGATCGCCCATTGTTCCTTCTCGGTCGACCGCTTAGTACTTCGCTCCATCTCTTCATGCTCTTTTCTTTACTTCGGTCGACCCCTTTACATCCTTAAGATGACCACTTCAAAAATTAGGATTTTTCTTCCTGTCTTATCTGTTCATAGGTTGTCCATTTCTTGACTTTGGTCGACCTATTACTGACTGAACACAAAAAATCCAGTCTTTCACAAATACATCAAATATTATCAATATAGCTAAGCTTTCCTCACAAATTTGTGATCATCAAAATAATCTCGGGATCCTAAATTCAATAGCTTGTACGTCTTGAAACAATCCATGTCCGACCCCAACACGGTTCGTGTCAAAGGAGTTTGCCCCTTTAACTGGTTTTCCCTATTTTTCCTTAGGTTAAAGTTTAATATTCAATGTGGACTAGTTTCGGAAAACAAAATTGGTTTAAACAAGATAAGTATACAAATTATTCAGAGTCATTGCATAAAAATATTTCCATTTAATTGTTTAGAGTCTAATAATGTAATACTAGTTAAACTAATTTGTTCCTATTGTACAACTTGCTCTCCTCTATATAATAAAGTGGATTGTCAATGTCATGGTTTGTGCGTCACCACTGATATATTTATTGATGAATCTTCTAAAAGCTCATGAATCCTATATCTCAAAGTCATATTCAAGTCACTAATGGGATAGATGAAATATAAGATTTGCAATTCATTGTAATTGGAGTATAATATAAAAAAGAGCATTTCATATTAGAGCATTGAATATGATGTATTGGAAATAGAATATTGAAGTGAATGAAAATGATATATTGCATTGTATAAGGGAATGATAATCATTCAGGAAGTTCCAAAAAGATCTTCCAAACTCATTATTTCCCTGCTTACTAATGTATTCTAAAACACTATGAATTGTTACAACTTTTGCAACTGACATGACTATAGTGCACTATCCCATTGGAGAAGAACAACACACTAAAGCAAGATGAAAAGTAGATACATGATTGCTTTATCCGATGCTTGAGCCTAGAGTTGAGGACTAAGATCACTGGGGGCAGTCGTTTGATGATGCATTAGAGTTAGCCAAACATTTGAAAAATGTTAAATGTTGTTGATGAATGATAGAAGGAATTGAAAGGAAAGACCTTAATGTAACATGTTGTGCAAAACTGGTCTAGGTGGGATCAATGATGCTAGTGCCCCAATGACGCAAGGCCCTATGCTCCTAGTGACACACCACCACGACAACAACGCCCTCAACCAAGAAGATAGAGGTGCTTATACCTACTATGGGCTAAACGACCCTAGAGAATGTCAAACAAAGATTGATGAAACTGCGGGAAGTATGAGCATTACATTAGAGATTTGTGATGACTAACCTTGACATAGTCGACCGTTAGCCGTCACGAGGGGGTATAATAGACATATCACTATATAAAGTTTAAATATTCGAATGTTGCGAAAAAATGATAAGAAAAATAAATTAACTTTTGAAATTGCAAAAAATTTTGGCAGCATCTCAACGTAAAAATGGATAAATGACGAAAATGCCCATGTACACAACAATTTATATAAACTGAATATAACATAAAAAGAGATAACTTCCCAAAAAATTGTACTGAATTTGATCACAAGAGCATGATGACTCAACAATAGTATACGAATATGAGTAACACTAGTCCCGAAAATCCACAAGTGAGATATAATCAAAATCTCAAATCCGAACGGATGAATAAAATGAGACAAAAGAAAGTTATGAATTATACAAGTTTCCTACTCATAAGTAAATGTTATAAGCAAAGATAACTGGACTACTCTAGTCCGTCGACCTCACAAATGTACAACCCCAATCCATGCACATCACATAGCATGCTTAGCAGTTGTCACCTAATAGGAAGAGAGGAATGAGCATAAAAATGGCTCAATAAGTGGAGGGAAAACAATATTGAAAACCAAGAAAATTGAAGTCCACGATGCAATACGATAAAACTACGATAAAATAATGCAATGTGTAAAACATATATCCTTCTTAGCTACAAAAGAAAGTAAGCTAAAGGAGGAAAGAACCCTCATTAAGGTCGTAAGACCAATACGAAAACCTAAGTGAGTTATTGTGCGGACTGAGGCTTATCAATCATAGGCGGTCTTAATAGTTTACCTTCATCGACGTCGTCCACATGGGGAAGCAATAGTATGCCAAGGATTTAATCGTTGCCGCTATGAACAGGATTTAATAAATGTCGCACCTACTCGGATTTGATCATTCTCTGATGCTATGCAAAAATCACGCCACAAGAAAATTTTTATCATGACATGTCATATATATATGAATGCACATACATTTCATAAAAGAGCATCTCATAAAAAATACTAATCTGGGGAGAAGCATCAAATCCCGTAAAACTAAAAAATCCGAGAAAACAACATAAAAACCATCAATAAGTCCATAAAAGGACAAGCGCCACATTTTCATGAATCTAAGCATGATATAATTAATTTAAAGCATGATACACACTCATTCATTTCATATGATGCAGAACATACACATGGATGCAATAATCCATCCCGAAAAGGCGTCTTACCTTGGCGTAAGACTATATACTGCTACTGGAGCATACTGAATGTCATTGTGATAATTTCACTCACCTCGACATTGTGTGGCCTCGTAAAATCCAACGCGTCCGAGTCCAAATCAATCACAACGAGAACCTAGCCATAAGTTCCATAAATGTTTTATTAAACTCATTTTCGATACTCTACGACTTGAAATGATACTTATGTCAATTTTAATCTAATTAAGAGATACTTCCTTATTTACTTGTTATTTTCATTTAATAACTCGAATTGACTATAATTATCTTTTTTATTAGAACTAATAAGTGATTATGTGACTAATTATCCTATTTTACTTATTTTTATCAATTTAACATTAACCTATACTAATCCTACCAACTAAACATAAAATCATTTTGAAATCTAATTATTATCATGCTTAACACAATGACTATATGAATATGTTATAAAACCCCTTAACTATGTATCACATTTAAATCTAGTACACCTTTCTAAACACTATCTTTTATATTAGAGACTTCTAACTAGGACTTACCACTTTTATATCAGAAACTTCTAACTATGAATCACCACGTACAATGTGGAGTGACGCTAAGCGTCCGCTGATCTCGTGAGCTCTAACTCTCAAGAAATGCCACTATGCGCTACATATCAAAATTTGAGAGTTACACATACATATATGATTCTTAATAAAAATCAGCACAAGTTCTCATATATATGACTCATAAGTCGACTCACCGCTTGTGAATCACAATGGAGTCACAAGCACCTCGAGTTCGACACGAGAACCTCGAGTAACAATTGAAGTCCCTACACACAACAAATCAGTCATGTTACCCTTGTTATCAACCTTGAATCAGCCCTAAGACATATGATTATTAGACCATGAATGCTCACTGTATGCAGCCCGAAAGCAAACTAGCCCCTAATAAACTTCGGCCACATCACGTACTCGAAAATTGAAAAGAAAACAACACAGGATTACATCGAAATCAGCTAGTACCTAACCCCTAATCAATTATCTTATCAAATCCGAATCACCTTCACACTTACCTCGATCAGCTCTAGAACGCATCAGGTTCAATGAACTCCGCAGGTCCGACAATGTGCAAAAACGGGCAGCAAGGGAAACCTAGCACACTCACATAAGGATTAGTTCCGCTCTCCAAATTAATAACCATGAAACTGGATTTCAGATTCATATCATTTGAGGCTCACCTAGAGTGAAAAGGGTATGCTGCCCTCCCGAGCGTCTCTCGTCTAAGCGTCCACAGATCCCGTGAGCTCTAACTCTCAAAAAATGCGATTGTGCACTACATATAGAAATTCGAGAGTTACACATACATATATGTTTCTTTATAAAAATCAGCACAAGTTCACATATATGACTCATAAGTCGACTCACTGCGTGTGAATCACAAAGGAGTCGCAAACACCTCGGGTTCGACACAAGAACCTCGAGTAACAATTGAAGACCCTACACACAACAAATCAGCCATGTTACCCTTCTTATCAACCTCAAATCAGACCCTAGAACATATGATTATTAGACCATGAATGCTTCACCATGTGCAGTCCGAGTGCAAACTAGTCCTTGATCAACTTCGATCACATCACGTATTCGAAAATAGAAAAGAAAAAAACACAAGATTACATCAAAATCAGCTAGCACCTTAGAAATCAGCTAGTACATTATCCTTAATCAATTATCTTATCGAATCCGAATCACCCTCACACTTACCTCGATCAGCTCTAGAACGAATCAGATTCGATGAACTCCACAGGTCTGACTATGTGCAAAAACGGGCAGCAAGGGAAACCTAGTACACTCACATAAGGATTAGTTCCGCTCTCCAAATTAATAACCATGAAACTGGATTTCAGATTCATATCATTTGATGCTCACCGAGAGTGAAAAAGGTATGCTGCCCTATCGAGTCGTCTCTCTTCCGGCTCCAAAAATTGCAACCAAATCTACCTATACACACATACTTGACTCAACTTCAGATCCAGCAGAAATAAGATTATATATCATATTTAATGCGTCAACAGCTCACCGAAATGAGAAGAATAGAAACTTGAAAGTTCCCCGGAAGTCCGTCGACACGAATCCGAGAAGAAAGTGATATCAATAGCTTGTTTGGTGCTCTGTCTACAATTAATCGGAAAGCAACAGAAAGGCGGCAGCTACAACGAAACCGAGAAGGAGAATAGATCGCGTCTTTGTCCTCAGCTCCAACAACTCATGAATGACGTCGTCGACTCGCGGATAACAACCGGCGAATACCAAATCCATGAAACTGCAACATCGTCGGAAACAAAACCAGAAATCAATACCAAACTCCTCAGAAAGCACATCACAAGCTGATTCAAATGAAGTTTAAAACTCACCAAGAAGAGTTCAGCTGTGAAACACATTTGGAAATCGCCGGACACCTCTCCACCGGCTTTGCCTCTCCGATTCCAGACTGCATGCATGCAAAAAACCAAATCCGACTACCCCATCGCCTTCGCGTCGTCGAGGAGAGTCAAGACGGACCTTCCGATTGTGCAAACGTTGCCGGAGTCGCTGGCGATGGAGCTGCCCTGGCTGCTGCGTAAGAGAGAACGAGAGGGAAATGTGAGAGGGATGGCACTGTTGCAGCCAGTCGTTTGGGAAGAAGAGGTATATTTATATACTTGGGTGGACACATGTCGTCAATCAAGCGGTAGAGAAAAACTGATTTTTATTTTATTTATTTATTCTTTCCTGCTCTGTAAATTGACCAAATTTCCAATTAGTTTGAAAAAATTTCAAAAATACCCTGGTGGCTTTCTGCAGGTTTGGGCTTTTATAGATCGCCTATGTCAAATTCATCGAGGCACATGAGGTGCCAACCAAGTAGTACAAGGTAGGGCCTACAACGTGGATGCAAATATGATTCGAGATGATAATGATGTCATTAGAGGTACCCTCATAGACTTTCCACCATAATATTATTTAATTCAGGTGCTATACGCTCATTTATGTTTATTAATTGTCCTATTGCATGGAGTATGTCATGCATGAATGAGTTGTAGTATGAATTTAACTATATTGATGGACACCTTTCACATCATAAAGTACATTTCTAAATTTACTAGTGACACTGGAAGGTAAAGACTCTTCAATAGATTTAATAGTTATTCTTATAAGAGATTACAACCTCATTTTATGTATGGACTAATTGTTGTACCATGTCACATAATTACTATAAACAAGAAAAAATACTAATAACGAGTTGCAAGTAATAATAAGAGACACTGCATCGGATGAGAGTAAAGTGATCATGTCAAGGATCCAGGCTAATAAAATGCTCAAGAAAGGTTGCAGAGGATACATTTCTAGTGTGACGACCAACCCCGACCTAGTCGACCGTTAGCCATCAGGAGGGGGTAAAATAGATAAATCACTATATCAAGTTCAAGTATTTGAACGTTGCGAAAGAATGGAAATAAATTTAATCCAAGTCATGGATTTGCCAAAAATTTTGGTAGTATCTCGCCGTAAAATGGATAAGTGGCAAAAATGCTCATGTATACATTAATTTATACAAACAGAATATAAACATAAAAATGGACAACTGCCCATAAAATGTACAGACTATGATCACAGGAGCACGATGGCTCGACATCATAATATGAATATGAAGAACACCGGCCCTCAAAAATCCACACGTGGGATATAATCAACATCTCAAATCCGTATGACCAAAACAGATGAATAATATGAGACAAATAGAAAGTTAAGAACTATACAAGTTTCCTACTTATAAGTAAGTATAACAGGACTACTCTAGTCCGTCGACCTCACACATGCACAAATCCCAACCCATGCATATCATATAGCATATCTAGCAGTCATCACCTCCAAAATGGGAAGAAAGTGGTGAGCATAAAAGTGTCTTAGTGAGTGGAGGGAACACAATATCAAAATCCAATAAAACCGAAGCCCACAATGCATATTGATAAAAACAACGATAAAACCATGCAATGTATGTCATGTAAAACATTTATCCTTCGTAGTTACAAAAGAAAGTAAACTAACGAAGGATGAATCCTCACTAAGGTCATACGACCAATACGCATCCTAAGTGAGTTGTTGTGCGGACTGAGGCTTGCCAATCATATACAGACTTAATAGTTTACCTACATCGACGTCGTCCACCTGGGGATTTACACATGGGTACTAGGATTTAATAGTTGCCGCTATGAAATGGTCTTAATATTTGCCGCACCTACTCGGAGTTGATCATTCCCTGATGTTATGCAAAATCACACCACGAGGCGCTTTTTATCATGATATGTCATATGTGTATGAATGTGCATGCATTTCCTAAAGGAGTATATAGCAAAAAGTGCTAATCTAAGGAAATCAACAAATCCCTTAAAACTCGAAAATCCGAGAAAACATCATAAAAATCATCAAGGAGTCCATAATAGGGACAAGTGCCATAATCGCATGAATCTAAGCATGACTTATTTAATTTAAAACATGGCACACAGTCACATATTTCATATGATGCATAACGTACACATGGATGCATATATCCACTCAGAAAAGGCGTCTTACCTCGGCATAAGACTATAGACTGCTACTTGAGCATAATTACTATAATTGTGATAATTTCACTCACCTCGATACCGCGTAGGCTCCTAAAGTCCAACGCGTCCGAGTCAAATTCAAAACAAGAACCTAATCATAATTTCTATAAATACGTAAATCACATTCCTGATACATTCTACAACTTAAAATAATAAGTTATCATTTAACTACTACACTCGATCAAGTACTCAATCTTTCAATAACGGTTTCTAATTGTCACTCATCGCGTACAATGTGGAGTGGCGCTAGCATGCGCGGATCCCGTAGGCTCTAGCTCTCAATTGATGTAAATATGAGCTACATATCAAGAATTTTGAGAGTCATCATTCAAATCTTTATTTATAAAATCTTCACACGAATGTTTATAATCCATAAGTTACTTTACCTCGAGTGGATCCAATGGGATAGCTAACACCTTGAGTCCGAAACCACGATAAGCTCAAGTATCAAATGCGAACCTACATGCATAAGATTAAGTGGTTCAATCTTCTTATCTAAACCAAATCAGCCTTGAACATGACATTATTAACTTTATAAATTCACCGTATGCAGTCCTAAAGTCAAGTGAGCTCCTAGGCCGACTCCGTCAACACTTTGTAGTCTGAAATTTGAAACAAAATCAGCAGTCATATTTTCAGAAATCAGCTAGTACGAAAGCCCAAATCAATTATTGTAACAGTTTAGAATTACCCTCAAACTCACCTCGATTAGCTCTAGGACACCTCAGATTTGATGAGATCCGCAGGTCTTACAATGTGCAAAAATGGGCAAGGAAACCTAATATGCCCATATACACCTAAGTTATCACTCTCCAAATTAATAACTATAAGACTACAGATTCAAATTCAGTTCGCCGAGTGCTCACCGAGAAGAAGTAACATAAATGCGTGTCTGATTTCTTCTCGGCTCCAGCCGCGCGCTCGTGAGCGAGAATCGAGACTGCCAAATAAATCAAATATAAGTATCATTCGAGCTGAGCCAATCATATGGTTGTAACACTGTCATAACTCACCAGAAAAGGCATCAGGTATCGTCCCTCGTTCGCCTCTTCCGACTCTAGCAATACGCAATAGGGCAGCAGCTGTCACACATAGGAATTGCAAGTCATTACTCACGATATTAACACTTTCTAATATATATGTCTCTCTATCCAATGCTAGTTACTCACCATAAGAGAGAAGGAAAGAACGACGGCTCAGCAGCTTTCCGAATCCGTTGACAGCTGGCCAAGAATCAACGGAAAACAAATGACACTCACTGTTCCATCACATAGAAATCAGCAAGCGAAATTTGGCTAAACCCTAACGCTTTAATAAATAACAGAGCTCACCGGAGAACCAAAATGAATAGTTCTGCTCCGTCATCTCTCTCTCTCTCTCTCTCTCTCTCTCTCTCTCTCTCTCTCTCTCTCTCTCAGCTCCGATGTCCTGCATATGACAGAAACGGAGCTGCCATGAAGAAAGGGAAATCAGCATTCAAACTCCATTGAATCTGCACATGAGAAGTTTGAACCACTCACCATTGGATTAGTTGACCGAGCGCTGCAATGCCGGTGAATCCCGCAAGAACGTCAGAGAAAAATGCGGCTGCGATATCACCGGAAAAATAGCAACGAAATCAATCATAAAACCCCGATGAAATCACATCACAACCTGATTAAATCGCAACCTACACTTACTGAGGAGTAACCAGCCGTGAAACGCGTCTAACCATCTCCGACGCTGGAATCCATAGAGGCGAAACTACACTACATCACGGATGAATCGAATATCGTCAAATTTGAATGAAATCAAGACCCCAAAACTAACAGGTAAGTCCTCTATTGAGATCATGGATGTGAGCTAAATATGCCTCACACCCATCGAGCAACATCCTCCCCGCTATCATAGTCGAAATGACATAAGGGGGTAATCTACGTCGATCTCTCTGGAATGTCACCTCCTCCCCGGAAGGCAACTTCAATTTGACATTCTTCTCATGACAAATCATAGTTACCTGATATGTGGACAATCAATCCATCCCCAGGATCATGTCAAATCTGTGAATATCAATCACAATCAGATCATCAACAAACTCTTTGTCACAGATCATCAACATGCACCTCCTAAGCATCTGACTACCCGACAAAGTATCCCGAGAAGGCAAATAGACAACAATAGCAGAAGTCAAGGTAGAAAAATCTGCAAACAAGGATGTTGCACATGCACATGATACAAAGGAATAGGAAGCTCCAGGATCAAATAAAATAGAAACACATTTGTGAGCAAGAAGAATCGAACCTGCGACTACCTCCGGACTGGCGGTAGCCTCATCTCTGGTCATAGCATAGGCTCTAGGCATCCCAACTCTGGGTCCACCCGAAGGTCCTGCAACTCCCTTCCCCTTGTTCTATGAGGTACTGGCAACTCCCCTGCCACCAACACCAGTAGTGATCTGACGAGGTGCGGCAGCAGCCTCAGATGCGCCTCGTGCAACAGTAGCCTGGGTAGGACACTCAGGTCTCTTATGTCCTTTATCCCCACAAGCAAAACAAGTCGGAAGCTCACGACCTGCTCTACATCCCCCCAGGTGGAGCCTACCACATCTCCTACATGGATCCCTAGTCCCATCGGGGTCTCCAATATGTCGTGACTGTGCGCCATGCCTACCCCTCTTGGGGTTAGGAGTCTGATGCCCCTTTCCTGGAGGCCTCTTCCCACTCCTATTGGCAATGCGTCGACGCTCTTCAATCAGGCTCTCAGCCTTCATCACGGCATTCCTAGCATCAGCATAAGTGGTGTGCTCCACTACACCCATATGCTCACAGATACGAAAAGACAACTTCTCCACATAAGCTATCTTCTTATCTTCATCTGACTCTGCCAAGCCAGCGATATAGGCACACAAGCTCTCAAACTTGGTGGTAAACACCGCCACAGAATCCTCACCCTAACGTAGGTGGAAAAAAGTCATGTTTCTGTGACATACGATGAGTCACAGGGCTGAAGCTACTGTCCTAAAATCAGTCCATGCCCATCCTACGCCGTGACTCTGGGACTTCACATCCCACCAGTTCAGCGCGTTATCCGTGAGTAGAAACTCAACACATGACATCTTCTTGGTATCATTCAAGTTCATCATCCTAAATATACGCTCAAGCCTCTTCATCCACATCTCTACCGCTGCGGGGTCCTACTCGCCCCTGAACTCATCTAGTCCATTGAGCCTCACACGCCGAACCAAATGGTCCATGCTACCCGGAAGCTCCTCAGTATCAGCAGCTGATGGTGAATCTGGCTCCTCAGTAATAGGTGCTGCTCGGGCATGAGGTCGTGCACTACAAGAGTGTCAGCTCCTCCAGATCCACTCGCTCCAGTGCGATCTCGCTGACGCATCGATGGAGCCATGATATAGAGAATAAATCGTGTTAGTGTCTAACTAACACCTAGGCATGCAATCAAGAATATTCAATAAACAATAATGTTTTTCACCTAGGTTTGTGTACATGAGAGATAACACTCTCTAAAGTTTTTCAAAGACCTAGGTTTCATATTTCCATGTTGCATTCTCTAAAATAGGGTAAACTATGCTACAACATGATATAATAATTGCACAAAGCCTCATAAGGAAATCAAATCTGGATTTCATATATCGTAATGCAACATATAATAGACAACATGGTGTCAATCAAAGGCATAAATAATGCACAAATCAAGTAAGTTTTACACTACCCAAGACATTT